>CAUYON010003713.1:0-26828 GCA_963573935.1 Arctocebus calabarensis
AGGTCTCAGGAGTCCCCTGACCCAGGATAACCTCCCATGCAGGCCTGGAGCACCCCACCCACCAGGACCCCAAAGACCAGGTCTCAGGAGTCCCCTGACCCAGGATAGCCTCCCATGCAGGCCTGGAGCACCCCACCCTCCAGGACCCCTACGACCAGGTCTCAGGAGTCCCCTGACCCAGTATAGCCTCCCACGAGCACCTGGAGCACCCCACCCTCTGGGACCCCTACGACTGGGTCTCAGGAGTCCCCTGACCCAGGATAGCCTCCCATGCAGGCCTAGAGCACCCCCCCTCCGGGACCCCTACAACTAGGTCTCAGGAGTCCCCTGACCCAGGATAACCTCCCATGCAGGCCTGGAGCACCCCACCCACCAGGACCCCTACGACCAGGTCTCAGGAATTGCCTCTCATTGCTTTCCCCAGTTTCACTGGGTGCACGTGGTAGTCTATAGGATTAAGCCTTGAAGATCTTATGACTATGGGAAACACAGTTTTAAAAGCACTTATAAAACAGCGAGCCAGTATGACAGAGGTCGACATCGGGGTGGTAAAGGCATTAGGAAAGCAGGAGATGTAGAAAGTCAGAGAGGCCTGACCCCAAATGGCACGTGGTTAGGCTTGCTGGGACACAGGTGATGACAAGGTCGTATCACCAAAGCAGGAGATGTGGACAGAGAGGAAAATGGAAGCCAGCTCACAAGGGTCCTTTTGTGTCAGACAAGGGAATTACACTATGTGGGTGACCAGCCAAAAGTTTTAATCAGTGGTAAACATTGGTGACATTTCCACTTCGGGAAGATCACTCTGGGAACCACGAGAAATTCAGATCTGAAGGTGGCGAGAACTTGCCTCCCCTGCAGGCGTCCTGAGGGCATCTTGGCGTTCACTCCCTGGTGATGTGTGATTCGGATTTCCTCTACATCCCATTTGCACCCTGAAACTCTGCCCACCTGAATATCTTTAAGCTGCCCTCATGTAGAGGTTAAACTCCCAGTTGGAAGTGTCCACAAATTTTAAAGGTGGACTATTTGATTTGCCTTTTTTCTAGTTACTAATAAGATTTAAAGAAAGGGTCTCCTGACCTATGCCTGCAGCATCTCCTCCATACAAACCAATCTCAATATTTTAGACTGATTTTTTAGACTGTTCAACCAAGCTACTGTCAGCTCAAAGGCTAATTTTGGACTCAAAGATAAATCTAAAATTCTTGACAATGTAGCAAAAAATTCTTTCTCAGGTGTGAGTGTGCCATCCTTAGCTGCACGTCTTGTATGGGTATAACAGCTGCATTTCTTTTCCTTATAGTAGATACCATTATTGATGGTTATATGTCTATTGTAATGTATTTTTTTCACCCACTAGACTGGTAGCCCCTTGGGAATAAGCCAAGTCTTTTTCGTCATCTGTTGTGCGTACACCCTTCAGCACAGTGCGTGACACATAAAAACCAGTCAATATGTAGACGCAGTGAAAAGTCAGTCTCGCATTGGTCAAGCTCTGTCACTGCACAAAAGCTCAAGGGCTTCTGCCTGAGTCTGTGCTATAAAAGCAAACCCTGGTGATGTGCCTTGATGCAGTGGGGAGCACAAGGTTTTCGGAGGCAAACAAACAGGATTTAAAGCTCCACAGATGTGCATTTTTTCTTGTTCTGGAGGTCAGAAGTCCAAAGTCTAGAGCCAGCAAGGCCACACTCCCTATGAGGCCTGTGAGAAATAAGTGTCCCTGGACTCTGCAGCTGTGGGTCTGGCCTTCCCTGGCTGTGGCTGCATATCCTTGAAGCTGCCTCTGTGTCCACATGGCCATCGTCTCTGAGTCCCTGTGTCATCTCCTCTGTCTCCTGCACAGACACTCTCACTGACTGAAGGCCCAACTAGTATGACCCCACCATCATCCTCACACATTTACAAAGATGCTATTTCCGGGAGACACCTGTGGCTCATTGAGTAGGGCGCCAACCCCATGTACCAAACGTGGCAGGTTCAAACCCGGCCTCAGCCAAATTGCAAAACAGAAAAGTAGCCAAGTGCTGTGGCAGGCGCCTGTAGTCTCAGCTACTCTGGAGGCTGAGGCAAGAGAATCGCCTAAGCCCAGGAGCTGGAGGTTGCTGTGAGCTGTGTGATGCCACACGCTCTACCAAGGGCGATAAAGTGAGACTCTGTCTCTACAAAAACAAAAGAAAACAAAACAAAGATGCTATTTCCATATAAGGTCATTTAAACAGGTATCAAGGATTAGAATTTGGGCTTCTCTCTTTTGAGGACACAACTGAATCCATTATTGTATTAGTTTGTGCTAGTTAATTCACACTAGGTATTATGGAATACTAAAATGCCATAGCAGGGTAGCTTAAACAAAATGTGTTTCTTTTTTCACAATTCTGGCAGCTAGCTGTCCCCCAGAGAAGGCGGCTGCAGCCTCTGGAATCCATGAAGAAACGGCCTGGCCTTCCAGGTCATCCTTCCCTTTCCTTGAAAGATAACACGTTGAAAGCTGGATAGCTCCATGACTCTGTCTTGTAGAACTGCACAAATCTCATGGTGTTCCTTTATTGTGCTCCATCTCTGCCCCCTTGAGATCAAGCTGGGAGCATTTTTGTTGCTGTCACGCCATCTCTATTGTTGGCTTTTGATGAGATTCCTGATTAGATTCATGCGCCACACTCATGATCTTTTCATCACACGATTTTCCAGCTGCACTTATGATGTTCTCTCCAGAACACGATTTGTCACTCTCTATGCAATAGGGACATGCTAAAAATACTCCAAATCTCAAAGTTTTCTTTTCTTCTTGCTTAACATTTTTTTCATTCATCTTACTTATCTCACATTTTACTATAAGCAGCAAAGAGAAACCAGGCTGGGCCTTCAATATTTTGCACAGAAATTTCCTCAGCTCAATATGAAAGCTTGTCACTTACATTTTCTACTTTCCACAAATCACTAGAACACAATTAAGCCAGGTTTATTTTTTGCCACTTTATAAAAAGGATTGCCTTTTCTCCAACTTCCAATAACATGTCTTTCATTTCTTTCTGAGACTGTACCAGAATCACTTTTAATGTCCATATTCCTCCTAATAATAGTTTCAAAGCAACCTAGGTTTTTGAACATGTGCCTCAAAATTCTTCCAGTCTCTACATATTACCCAGTTCCCAAAACACATACACATTTTTATTTCTTAGAGAGCATCCCACTGCCCAGTTCTAAAATCTGTTTGAATTTTCTATAGTTGCCATAGAAAAACAATAAAAATCTATTTCTTTATAATTCTGCAGGTTAGAAGCACAATATCACAGTGTTGGCAGAGTTGGTTTCCTTCAAGGTCTTTCTCCTTCACTAATGGAACACAGGAAAGGCATTCCTTGGGGGAAAATTCATAACTTTAAATGCCTACATTGAAAAGACAGAAAGATCACAAATTAACAACCTAATGTCACACCTTGTGGAATTAGAAAATGAAGAACAAAACAAATTCAAATCCAGCAAAAGAAAATAAGTAACAGGGTGGCTCCTATGGCTCAAAGGAGTAGGGCACTGGCCCCAAATACCAGAGGTGGTGAGTTCAAACCCAGCCCCGGCTAAAAACTGAAAAAATAAAAAGAAAATAAGTAACAAAGGTCAGAACAGAACTAAATAAATTGAAAAAAGAAACAATGCAAAGAATTAAAAAAATTAAAAGTTGGCTCTTTGAAAAGATGAGCAAAATTAACAGACCTCTTCCTACATTGACCATGAGCAGAAAACAAAGGACCCGAATAAGGTCAATCAAAAATAGAAAATATACAGCAGAAATATAAAGCATCATCCACAAATATTATATAATACTCTATTTACATACTCTAGAGAATGGATAAGTTGCTGGAAACACTCAACTTCCCAAGACTAACCCAGGAAGAAATGGAATCTAAATTCCTGCAGGGAGCAATATGAACAGTAAAAAAAAAAATGTGTAACAGTAAAAAAAGAGAAAAAAAAAAAACCCAGATGAGATGGATTCATAGCCAAATTCTACAAGACCTACAAAGAATGCCTGGTATTCATAATCCATAATTTTTTATTACGTCATTTGTACATAGATCATGAATACATTTGTGCCATTATAGGATTCAATGTGTTGATTACTTGTACAAATTGGAGTGTTTACATCCTACTAATCAACATAGCCTTCACCTCATTTACCCAATTACAGTGTTAAGACATTTGTGTTCTACACCAGATAGATCAACTTGTACTTGCAATATGCTCCATAGGTGTGGTCCCCCTACTAACCCTCCCTCTATCAACCCAACCTCCTCCTTTTCCCTCTCCCTTTGCTTCCATCCTTCATCCTAGGCTACAGTTGTGTTTCATTCTTCATATGCAAGTGTGAGTGATTATAAATTGGTTTCAGAGTAGTTACTGAGTACATTGGATATTTTTTTCCCATTCCTGAGATACTTTACTAAGAAGAGTATTTTCCAGCCCCATCAGTGTAAACATAAAAGAGGTAAAGTCTCCATTTCTTTTAATGCTGCATCATATTCTATGATATACATAGACCACAATTTATTAATCCATTCATGGGTCGATGGGCGCTTGGGCTTCCATAATCCAGAAATTTACCAAATAATATTAAGAAGGAGTGAATCCTCTCCAACCCATTCTTTGAAGCCAGTATTACCTTGATACCAAAACCAGAAAAGGAAACAACAACAACAGCAAAAACTAAAATCCCTTATGACTATAGATGCAAAAATCCTCAATAAAATACTAGCAAACTAAATTCAACAGCATATCAGAAAAAATGATCAACCAAGACTAACTGAGCCTCATCCAATGGATGTATGGATCATTTAGCATACATAAATCAATAAATGTGATTCATCATATAAACAAAAGCAAAAATAGAAACCATATGATCATCACAATAGATGCAGAAAAAGCATCTAACAAAATCCAACACCACTTCATGATAAGAACCCTCAACAAATTAAGGAGCATATCTCAGGATTATAAATGCTGTATATGGCAACCCCACAGTGAAGATCATAATGAATCAGGGAAAGATGAAAGCATTTCCCCTAAGAACTAGGACAAGACAAGGATGCCCATTGTCACCACTTCTGTTCAACAGTGCTGGAAGTCCTATCCAGACCAATAAGGAAGAGAAAAATATTAAGGGTATACTAATTGAGAAAGGGGAGGGAGGTTAAACTATTGCTTTTAACTGACAATATCATCTTGTATCTAGAAAACCCCAGAGATTCCAAAAAGAGTCTCTTGAAATTGATAAGTGAATTCAGTAACGTCTTGGGATACAAAATCAATATACTTAATCGATAGTGTGTCTATATGTTAATAACAATCAAGTTGAGAGGCACATCAAAGACTCAATACTATTCACAATAGCTAGAAGGAAAATAAAATATTTAGGAACATACTTAACTATGGTGGTAAAAAAATCTCCATAAGAAGAACCATAAAACTCTGAGGAAAGAAATTGCACAGGATACAAACAATGAAGAAATATACCAGGCTCATGGATAGGAAGAATCAACATTGTTAACACGTCTGTACTACACAGAGTGATTTGCAAATTCAATGCAGTTGCCATCAAATTACCAAAATCATACTTTTCACATCTAGAAAAAAATAATTCTACATTTAATTTGGAACCAGAACAATCTTAAGAAAGAGGAACAAATCTGGAAGCATTACATTACCAGACTTCAAAACATAATACAAGGCTATATAGTAACCAAAACAGCATGCTATTGGTACAAAATAAAAGACACAGACCAATGGAACAGAATAGAAAACTAAGATCTAAAACCACTTATCTACAACCTACTGATTTTTGACTAGGCAGATGACAATGTACTTATCAATGTATTCAAAAAATGATGCTGGAAAAATTGATTAGCCACATGCAGAAGAAAGGAACAAATCCTACCTCTAAGCACTCAGAAGAATTAATTCAAGATAGATAAAAGACTTAGCTCCAAGGCATGAAACCATAAGAAATCAGGAGGAAAATGTAGAAAAACTCTTTTAAATACCAGCCTATACAAAAACTGTATGACTAAGACTCCAACAATAATTACAACAACAAAAATAAATAAATAGGAATAAATTAAACTAAAATGCTTTTTCACAGCTACAGAAACAATCAACAGAGCAAATATACAACCTACAGAAATGGAAGTCACAAGCTACCCATCTGATAAAAGGCTAAAATCAGAATTAATAAAGAACACAAGCAAATCAGCAAGAAAGAAAACCTATTAAAGAAAATGCCACGAAGGGTATGTTAAACAGTTCGATGAAAACATTTCAGATTGTATATGAAACCAGCACATTGTACCCCTTGATTGCACTAATGTACGCAGCTATGATTTAATAAAAAATAATAAATTTTTAAAAAGTGGGCAAAAGACACGAACAGAAATTTCTCAAAATAATAAAAAGAAATGGCCAATAAACGTAAGAAAAAATGTTCAGCATCACTAATCATCAGGGAAATGCAAATTAAAACCACAAATGGATGCAAGAGGAAAGGAATACTTACATATTCTTGGTGGGACCAAAAATGAATACAACCTTCATGGAAAACAGTATGGAGACTCCTCAAAGAACTAAAAGTAGACCTACCATGTGATCCAGCAATCCCACTATTGGGTATTCACTCAAAGGAAAAGAAGACTTTTAATCAAAAAAATCCCTGCCCTCGAATATTTATTGTGGCACAATTCACAATTGCAAAGACATGAAGTCAATCCAAGTGCCCCATTAATTCATGAGTGGCCTAATACACCACACTTTATTAGGCCACTCGTGAATTATATATCATAGAGGATACTTTATTAGGCCACTCGTGATATATATATCATAGAGGACTACTCTGCCATAAAAAAGATGATAAGAATATCATCTTAATTAATATCTTTTGCAACAATCTGCATGAATCTTAGTTCTTCTAAGTGGAAAAACAAAAGTCACATGTGTTCATGATCAAATTGAAAGTAACTGATGGGCACACATACACACAGAGAGAAGTAAAACTCAGTGCAATCAACCAGAGGGAAAGGACAAAACCCCTGATGTGTACAGGATTTGTTATATGAACACTGTTTGGGTGATGAACACATTTATAGCCCAGATTCAAGCATCACAAAAGCAATCCATGTAACTTAAAAAATTTCTACTCCCTTAATACTTTAAAACTAAAAATAATTAAAGGAAAGAAAAAAAATACTACACAAATGTTTCCAGAAAAATTATATATGCATATTCCGAAGTCATAAGTTCAGGATGATCCAAACTGGATTCAGAAACTAAATACACTATACACCAATATACCGTGTGAATACAGATGTAATGTAAGAATGTAGATCTACATATATCTTTGTTATAATGTGGTTTTTAGTCTTCTGGGTATATACCTAATCAAGGAATTGAAGGATCAAATGGCAGATCTATTTTTAGATCTCTAAGTATTCTCCAAACATCTTTCCAAAAGGACCATATTAGTTTACATTCCCACCAGCACTGTAGGAGTGTTCCCTTTTCTCCATATCCGCACCAACATCTCTGGTTTGGAGATTTTGTGATGGGGGCCAATCTTCCTGGGGTTAGATGATATCTCAAAGTAGTTTTGATTTGCTTTTCTCTGATCAGGGATGATTAGGGATGATGAGCATTTTTTCATGTGTCTGTAGGCCATGCGCTTGTCTTCTTTAGAAAGCTTTCTCTTTAGGTCCCTTTTCCACCCTGAGATGGGATCACTTGTTCTTTTCTTGCTAATACGTTTGTGTTCTCTGTGTATTATGGTTATTAAACCTTTGTTGGAGACATAACCTGCAAATATCTTTTCCCATTCTGAGGGCTGTCTACCTGCTTTAATAACTGTGTTCTTGGCTGTGTAGTGTTTATTGCAGCCCAATTCATAATTTCTAAGTCATGGAAAAAGCCCAAGGGCCCATCAACCCATGAATAGATTAACAAATTGTGGTATATGTACACCATGGAATATTATGCAGCCTTAAAGAAAGATGGAGACATTACCTCTTTCATGTTTACAAGGATGGAGCTGGAAAATATTCTTCGTAGCAAAGTATCTCAAGAATGGAAGAAAAAGTATCCAATGTACTCAGCTCTACTATGAAACTAATTCATACTAATGTGCTGTAATTTACCAATTATAGCACAAGAATATGGAGAAAGGGGCAAGGGAGGGAAGGGAAAGGAAGGGGGAGGATAGGTGGATGGAGAATCATTGGTGAGTCCACACCTATGGTGCATCTTAGAAGGGTACAGGTGAAACTTACTAAATGTAGAATATAAACGTCTGAACACAATAACTAAGAAAATGTCATGAAAGCTATGTTAACCAGTTTGATGAAAATATTTCAAATTTTACATAAAACCAGCACATTTTACCACATAATTGCATTAATGTACACAACTATGATTTAATTTTAAAAAAAGAATGTAGATCTACTTTATAAACGTATGTCTACTTTATGAATGCAGAACACAATGTTAGTAAATCAATTACTGAAATAAAAATAATGCATTACAATCAAATAATATTTATCCTGAGAATGCAGAGCAAATTTACCATTAAAAAATCAATTAATGTGATTCAGCATAACAGTAGACTACAAAGAAAAGACATCTCAATACAAGCAGAGAAAGCATTTAAAAAAATTCATGATCCATTCATTATAAGAACCATTAGTAACAAAAAATAGAAACAAACATCAGTAACTTGATATTTAGTGGTGAAAGATGCATAACACCTTCCGTTAGAATGAGATCAAGAATGGAGGTTTGTTTTTACCTCTGTAATTTGTATTGGAGATTGTAGATGGTACCAAAAGAAAATCAATGAATCAATCAATCCAGTCCAGTATAAGTCGAAAATGAAAATAATAAAATTGTCTCTATTCACAGATGACATAATTTTCTAAATAAAAGAAACTCAAGCAATCAATAACAAAGATTGTTAGACTAATAAACATATTTAACATATTTTAGTATACAGGGTCAATATAAAAAAAGTTATATTGTTATATGCTATCGTTGTAAATTGAGCTTTTTAACAAAAGCATCCCAAACCACAAAATACATTAGTATAAAAGTAGCAAAATATGTGCAGAATCTATGCATTGAAAATGACAATACATTAGTATAAGGAATTAGTGTAAAAACCTAAATTGAAAAACATACTGGATTCATGGATTGGAAAACACAGAGTGCACAGTTAGATGCCATTTCTCCTCAAATTGATTCATAGATTTAATGAAAACCAAACCAAAATCCCAGCAGGATTTTTTATAATTATCAGCAAGTTGATTACAAAGTTTACATGGAAAGTCAAAGGCTCGTAGTAAGAAAAATGATTTTTAAAAATTATAATAAAGTTAGAAAACTCCCTGATTTAAGACTTAACCAGATATCCACAGTAACCAAGACAATCTGGTGTCAACAAATAAAAAGGCAGATATCTTTATCAATGAATAAAATAATAAGTATAAGAATAGACCCTGCATGTATGTTCAACTGATTTCTGTCAATAATAAAGAGGAGAAATGTTACCGTTTCAATAAATCACACTGAAAGTAAGTAGTAGTAATATAGAAAAACCACATACCAAAAACCCCACCAAAGACAACTTTTCCCTACATTATGTATTGTTTAAAGAAAAGTAACCAAAAGTTAATCATGAAATTAACTGGATATGCCAAAACTATAAAATTTTGTGGTCTCAAGTAAGGTATAATATAGTAGATACGTCATAAAAAGCGTGATTTAGAAAAAGAAAAAGAGAACAAACTTAATCAAATGTAAAATGTGTGAGAAACTGCTAAGCTAATGAATAGTCCAGACACAGATTGAAAACCAAATTTACAGCACATGTAGCTGACAAAGAACACCCACAGAAAACTTTCAAATAATTAGTAAACAACCCAATTAAAACATGGATAAAGGATTTGAAAAAATATTTCACCAAACAATACATACAAATGGCAAATACATGAAAAATGTTCCCCATTATATATTATATATCATAATCTTAAATATGATACAATATGCCAGCATTGCATATATAAATCATATACAATGACAACTCATTTGTAAACTCCTCCTACAGAAAGAGTTATGTACTTTGTTGCAAAATATCTCCAGGTCACCTTTGAAATACTCCCCTTGGGAAGAGAAGCCCGGACACCAATGCCTGGTCCTCCCTCAGAATTATGTTGGGACTCTTTCTGGGATGAGCTGTCAACATATCACCCTTTATATCCTCAATGTCATCAAAATGTCTTCCTTTCAATACTTCTTTTGTCTTTGGGTAAAGAAAAAAGTCCTTAAGGGCCAGATCAGGTGAGTGGCAAAGGTGTTCCAATATAGGTATTTGTTTACTTGCTAAAAATTCCCTCACAGACCATGCCGTGGGAGCTGGTGCCTTGTAGTGATGCAAGAGCCAGGAGTTGCTGGCCAAGTTTCCAGTTAAGATTTTTCTGTTTCTCTATCAGTGTTTATTTAGTGTGCTGTGCTTCTCACAGTAAGCCTATGATTTTGATGCACTATTTGACAAAGTTTTGTCATGTTTTCATCAGTTCTGCTGGTTCCTGGTTGCCCTGAACTCTTTATCAGTACTGCCTTCTCTCCCATCAGAAAAATGATTAATCCTTTTGTACACTGCCATTTTCCTCATGGCATTATCCCTGCAAACTTTAAACTTGGGTTAATGTGTCCCTGATGTCACTTGCACTCTTGCCAAGTTTAACCAGAAATCGAACGTTTGTTCACTGTTCAGTTCAACTGCTGACATCCTCATGGTGGCAGACAAAATCATGCAATGACAAGAATGAGGGTCGCTCAGCAAGACACCACCGCACGTGGACGCAAACACAAGTGTGAGACGCTGATGTACCAAGATGATGGAGCTTTCCCGAGTTACGTTTACAGTGTGAGATGCTGATGTACCAAGATAATGGAGCCTTCCCGAGTTACGTTTACAGTTGAGACGCTGATGTACCAAGATGATGGAACCTTCCCGAGTTACGTTTACAGTTGAGACGCTCATGTACCAAGATGATGGAGCCTTCCCGAGTTACGTTTACAGGATGAGATGCTGAAGTACCAAGATGATGGAGCCTTCCCGAGTTACGTTTACAGGATGAGACGCTGAAGTACCAAGATGATGGAGCCTTCCTGAGTTACATTTACAGTGTGAGACGCTGATGTACCAAGATGATGGAGCCTTCCCGAGTTACGTTTACAGTGTGAGATGCTGATGTACCAAGATGATGGAGCCTTCCTGAGTTATGTTTACAGTGTGAGATGCTGATGTACCAAGATGATGGAGCCTTACCTACTTATTTTTATAGTAGGCACATAGTTCCCAAAATTAATTGTCAGCCCTCGTATATGTACACATTAGTAGTTACTTTACATATTGCATTTCTGTGGCTTAAATGTTCCCCTCCAAAGTTCACATTGACAGTTAATCCTTAATGCAGCAATATCAAAAAACGGGATCCTTGGGAGGTACCCAGGCTATGAGGACAGAACCTTCCCGGATGGGGTCGGGGCGTCACAAAAGGGCTGAAGGAAACCTCCAGGCCCTTTTTTCTTTTTCCATTCTTCTGCCAGGAGAGAACACAGTGCTCAAAATGCCATTTTGAAAGCAGAGACAAGGCCCTCACTAGACACAAACCTGGACCTTCTGACACCTGGACCATAGACTCCCAGTTTCTGAAACTGTGAGAAATAAATATCTTTTCTCTATGCATTACACAGTCTCAGCAAGAATATAGAACAACTGAACTTTGACACGTTTCTAGAACCTGAAAAATGGTAGACACTCTCAAAACAATTTGTCAATGTCTTAAAAAGTTAAATGTTACATGACCCAAAAATCTCACTCCTAAGAAATTATCAGAAAGAAGTGAAAAGTTATTTTCATACAAAAACATGTAAGGGAATGTACATAGCAACTTTAGTCTTGATCATTGTGAACTGGAAGCAAGGCGGGCAACGTGGGGATTTATAAACAGATTGTGGTCCGTCTTAACCATGGAATAATATTCAGCAGCAGAAAAGAACAAATGGCTGACACAGGTAACAACAAGGTGAATCCCAAATGCTTTTCCTACACGAAATAAGCCAAACTTAAAAGATTGAATAGTAAATGCATACATCACCGTTTATATGATAATCTAGAAAAGACAAAATCGCAGCAAACGGAACAGTGGTTGTCAGGAGTTCTGAAATAAAGGAGGAATTTACCATGAAGGGGCAGCAAGAGGGATTTTAGGGAACAATCGGACTTTGTTTCTTGACTACGTTGGCAGTTACAGGAGTGTATGCATTTGCTAAAACTCAGAAGTATAAAAATGTGATTTCACTGATGTCAATAAGTAAAAAGTGAACACATTCTTTGATTATAGAGAGTCACACTGAAATCTTGGGCTTATATAAACAATAATAGATAGAGGTTTCCCCTGGCACAGTAGTTGTGGACAGACAGACCAGCGAACAGATTCTGTGTGTGTTTTCAAAGTTTGACTGTCAAAGGTTGCTCGATGTTTGCACGCCGTGGTTGATGGAGCAAAATGATATGACAGTCACTCTAGTTTTTGTCTTAATTAATGGGGGACACTTACTAAGACCAGAGAAGAGAGGACAGATGAACAAATGGGTTCAGTTGGTGCATTTTGGAAATACTATCAGATGATCTCTCAACCTCAGTATGTAGATGGAAACTTTCCAAAGGAATCTAGTAAACAGACACATTTTTGGTTACTCAATAAGATAGCTATGAGTGTGTGTGTGTTCATTCAATCTTTTTTCAATCAAGCTTTATTCAATCTTTTTCCTCCAGATATTCTTTATTAATTTTTTAAAGAGAATTTTGTAGATTATATTATGTACATTCTATCATGATTTTCTGTCCATCTCTGTTCCCTTTGTAACAGCCAACCAGAACTGTAAGCATAAAGGTGGATGTCAATATTATAGTAATTCTCCCTTGGGCGTTATTGGTGGGCTTTTTTCCAATCAATGAATGCACACAGGACTTCTGAGGGGAGGCTATTTGCCCAGGACCATGCTACTCTACTAAGGACTGAACTAAGACACTCACGATGAAGGCTCCCAGGGCTGGCAACACAGCACACACCCACACACACACACTGACCCCCACTAGTCAAGAGCGGAGGATGGGCTTGTGGACCAGGAGGTCAGGAGAGCTAACAGGAAAGTTCTTCTCTGAGCTGATGGCAGAAACATGGCTTCTTCCAGGGGAGCAACTTCCACTGAGCCTGGAAGAGCAGGGAAGATGTGTCCTTCTGGGGTACGCAGAGTCCACTTTCCTCGCAGAAGCATGTGTTTACTTATGGCTAAAGGAGACACGCACAGCCCTCCATGAGCTGCAATGCGTCATCCGGCTGTCAGCGTCACCCTTATCGCTGTTGAAATGTGCCTTCCATCCCCTCAACCCACACGCTGCGGCTGTTAAACCTACATTGTGAAACCAACGTGTATAAAAGTGTTTCCCGAGTCTGAAACTGAAAACCACAGTGATGTGAATCTGACATTTTCAATGCTCTGGTCTGTTTAATTGCTATTGTCAGTGTGGTGATTCAGAAGCAGGGCGCGGGCAAGGGAAAGGGCGCTGGTCTGGTCCTCAGCGGATTTGTCTTCTGGATTTATCCCTTCTACTAATTACCTCTGCAACCTCAGGCAAGGCTCTTTCTCTCCCTGGTCCTCAGATTCACCATCTGCAAAGTAAAAGGGCTGGATAACCTGGTCTCCCAGACCCTTCTCCCATGTAACATTCTATAGGGTTTATGAGCTCACGCCAGAAAAACGCAGCAGAGAGAACCTGCTAATGGCATTTTATAAGCCTGTGGCCAAGCCAGAGGGAAAGTCAGCAGCAGGGGTCCTCCTGGAATTGAGCCAGGTGGATTTGGGAAGGGCGCCCAGCACAGCTGGCCAGGAGGCTGCATGGTGCTAGAGGAGCCTGTGCTAACACCTGGCTCTAGGTGGTTTCAGTTACCAAGGAAAAAAAGGTAACTCAGGTTGTTCTGGACTCAAGCTGTTACTTTTGATCGTTACGATTCCCTCCAGAGGTCTCATTCTGGGAAGAATAGCTTCTATAGACAGGTAGATTTCATCAGTAATAATAATGATGGTACTATACAGGTTAACAAAGTAATAATTGCGTTATTGGTGGGTCTACCCTGAGCAATCAGACGCTATTAAAAGCAGTTAATGTAGATAAACTCATACAGTTTTTTGCAACTTTTATGGCACGTACTACTGTCAGTACCACCTCAGATTTGTATGAGATTTACAGATAAGGAAGCTCAGACATGGGAAATCAAGTTCATGGCCCACGGTCACACACTCCTAAGTGGTAGAGCTAGATTTTGCATTCAAGCCATCTCCATTATCAGGGGTTCTATTCCCCGTGCTCTAACACACACACACACACACACACACATACACACACACACAGATGCATCATCAAATGTAGAATATATCCACCATTACCTTTGGAGGACTATTTTTTTACCCAAATTCAAAGCTTTATATCTTTAACTTTAACCTCTATAAAATTTCCCAACAACATGGGCCTGCTTCTGGTTCTCCACTTGGTGAAACTCGACAAATCCTTGTAGACTGTGCTGAGACCCCACCCCAGGTAGAAAGTGTCATCGACTCCCTTAGTGTAATGATGATTTCCGTGAAGACGGCTCTCCATCCTCGTGCTCCCACCCTCCTCTTCCCATTGTCACTGTTGCCGGATTTATCTCTCTGGCTGTAGGTGCAGACTCATAAACCCAACCTATGTGACAGTGCGCGTCTCAACCTTGACGGTATTCTCTATTCTTTTGCATGCACCATCTTTTCCACTGTCCCTGGAATAGAGTGGTAATATTTTATGAATGAATTAATAAAATGAATGAACAGATAGCAAAATACATCCCCTTCAGTCAACTTTCCAACAGCCTCGTGAGCTACAGAGCCACCATCTGTAGTTGTCAGTTTCCTAAAAAACAAAAATGAGGCTCTGAGAGATAAAGCGTCTTCTCTGACTTCCCTCCAGGACAGGCACGGTAGAAATCTGAGCCTTTTGACTCAGTCCAGTAGCCTGCTGGGATTTTTATAGTTTTCCTTATCTCATGGAGAAATGCATGAAGACCTGGGACCCTAGTGGAGCCTACAGGGTGGGAAGGGGACTACAGCTTCCCCAAGCTGGGCAATGTTCCTCCACCTGGCAGGACTCACACGCATGCCAGAAAATGAGGCATGTTTAATGGTGGGAATGCAGTTCCGGCTTCCTCCATTCACTCAATCATTCACTCACTCTACAAGGTTTTTTGTTTGTTTGTTTTTTGAGTGCCCACTAAATTTCAGCATGTATTTAAACGACAGCAGTGAGGAAAACAGAGGAAGTCTTTGTTCTCAGGAAACTAATGTCAATAGAGAAGACAGAAAACAAGTCCATGCACACATCAGATAGTATTCACATTTTCCTATCCACCAATGGGAGGCATTTATGCAAGATCTGGAGAGTGGAGGAAAGAGAAGCCCACACTCCCCGGTGGAAGGTCAAGCAGGCAGCTGGGAAGATGGTGGACTTTGCCGAAGTGACCAGGCTGACGTCGGTGTGTGCACAATCTGGTGGTTGTGCTGCCAGCTTCCCTGCAATTTCAGTCTTTCCAAATTTCCTGTATATCATCTAAGGCTTTGTCTAAGCTTTGTTCTCCGAGATCTTCCAATGGTTTTATGTGCGTTTCCCCTGTTAAAATTTTCTTTCTTAAAACAACTGCAGTGTTTTCTGCTTCCCTGAATGAACCTTGAATTATAAGGTCAGCTAGGAATTCAGCGAAAGCTGAAAAAGCAGGGGGTGTGGGCAAAGTACTAGTGAATGGCGTAGTCTCCCAGGACCACAGGAAGCTTCTTTGAGCATTTGCAGGGAAACCTGAATGAAGAGGCTGTGCTGGTACCACGGAAGCGCCTTCCCCTCCCAGGGAATGACAAAGACAGGAACAAACAGAAGACGCTTCACCAAAGAGCTTCAAGGCCAATATGGCTGTGCGAGTTTGAGAAAAGGGAGAATGGGTGGAAATAAGAGATCCAGATCTCAGTTCATGGAGTAACTTGAAGGCCTCGGCAAAGAGTTTGGATTTTATCCTTGAAGGGTGTGAAGAAGGGCAATGTGATGGAACATGGCTGGGCAGCAGCCCATGTCAACAGAGCCTCCCTCAGCCTGTTAACTGTGTGGCCGCACTGATAGCTGATATATGTGGAGACCTGTCAAGTTCACCTGTGATTTTATATTATTGCTCCATTAGACCTTCACTTAACCCCAATATGTTAATACTCTGGTTTTACAGGTTAATGATCTAAAACTATGGGAATGTGAAGAGTGCACCTAAGGTAAACCAGGTGGGAAGAGAAAAGGCTGAGTGCCAAATCGAGGTCTCCTGATTCAAAGTCAATGGTGCATCCTGCAAGACCACAAAACGGCCTCTCGGCCCTGTGCCCAGTGTCCATGCATCCCTGGCACGGCACAAGGCATTGCCAAGTGATGGACCCAGGATTCAGTTCAGGTAAAATGAATCCAGAATCGGAGTGAAGGTCCACGGTGCCACTCAGCAGTGATTTCCCAAAATCTATATCTGACCACAGCCCTACTGTTTTGAAGGCACAACTTTTGGGAAATCACTGCTGAATGAATGTGGGAATGAATGGCAGTGGGAAAGAATGGGAAATCAAAATCCCACTGCCATTCAGCAGTGATTTCCCCGAAGTTCTGCCTTCAAAACAGTAGGGCTGTGGTAGATATAGACTCCAGTTCAGAAGGGCTGGGGTAGGTCCGAGGGTCTCTAACTACCACTCTGGAGTGACCCCTGCGGCTGACCCAGAGGCCAGGTGGGGCAGCACCATGTGATCTGTGCCGAGGTGTTAGGCCGTGCCTGTGAGATCGAGCACATGGTAACTTCATCTTCACTAAGGCCAGCAGTGTGCCCTCAAAATTTGGAAAGTGGTTGGTGGTATCTATGAATGTAAACTTGCTATCAGCTAATTTTGAAACCTTTTGCTTTTGCTATCAAAATAACTAGCTTTAGGCAATAATCAACATTGTTTTAAGAAATATCTTCAAGTTAACAACCTAAATGTGTTTGCTTGGACATAAATATTTTGCTGTGTTGATTGTGGTAACTAACTAGAATCCATAAAAAGGTTAAACATTTTTATTTTTCCAAATAAAAAAATCTTTAGAATAAAAAATCAAGTATGTTTGAAAAATTTGAAAACATATACCTGCACACACACATATATACATGTGTGTGTATATATATATATATGTGCCTAAAAAGTGATCTTAGATTGGGGGTTACATTTTATTACTTTAATGACTTTAAAATGTAAAATATGACCGTTTTACTGAATTATTGAATACATTTAATTGCAGCTGTAGGCTATGAACTATCGATCCAATAATTATTCATGTACACGTTGAAAAGGGTTAAGTCATTTTTTTATTTTACCATTTTAAACAACCCTATATATTATTTATAATTTAAGAGCTAGGAATAAAATACTTTTGAGTACGAAACAGTATTTCTAAACTAGGGCAGGTCTTGGTGGGAGCCACAGTAACATATAATCAAAAATTAAGTAACTTTAAATTTCAACATGCAAAAAATACCCTTTTCCTTCAGTTGAATATTTTAATTGCAGGACTAGTCACTCAGACTTATGACCCTTTCCACTGTAACTGAAATATTTAATATGAAATATAAAATACTTTGAGTGCTCTGCAGATTTTTTCACAAAAGCATTAAGGGCATTCTTTTTTTTCTTCTCCTTTTTTTTTCTTTTTGGCCCTAAGAAATAATTTCTACCTTCATTCATTTTTCTTTTTTTTTTTTTATTAAAACAAACGATGGGTGGTGATTTTTGGTAGGGGTGTCTTACGCTCGTCATTTAACTAGTGGGTAATGAGACATTGCAACAAAATCCTTTGTCCCAGAGCCCGTGTCCCCCTCTTGCTTTCCACACTGTATTTTGATTGGCAATGCATCAGGCACTCTTCTTGTTGAAGTGTTTCTCATGCACCTAGTTTTCATAAGTGACAGGATACTCTGACGTGGGCAAGTAACCACTTCATCCAGGTCAGCTAGCTGCCAATTCATGCACAGCATCTCATTTAAGATAGTTCTGTCATGAATCCCATCGCATGGACTAGTAGAGCAAAAGGCAAGAAGGTAAATCAAATTTGCAAGGATATAAATCTAGAAAGGGGCCAGGTGTAGTGGCTCAAGCCTGTAATCCTGGCACCTCGGGAGGCCAAGGAAGATTACTTAAAGCCAGGAGTTTGAGATCAGCCTGAATAAGAGTAAGACTTCGTCTTTTCCAAAAATATAGAAAAAAATTAGCCAGATGGCACTCACCTGTAGTCCCAGCTACTCAGGAGGCTGAGGAAGGAGGATCCCTTGAGTCCAGGAGTTTGAGGTTGCCTTGAGGCTGCAGTGAGCAATGATCATACCACTGCCCTTCAGCCTTGGTGGGAGAGTGGGGCCGTATCTCAAGAAAAAGAAAAAAAATACACACATGTAATGTATGTATGTTTATGGAATGTTAGAGCTTGGGGTAAAAGGCAGGCCTTGCCTGATAAAGAAAATGTTGGTTTACAGAGAAACGGACACAACCCTGTCAGGTTAGTCCCGTGACCGTGGCTCTGGCTGTGTGGGTGTGTCAGAAAGGAAGGTGAGGGTTTGTTGGAGGTGGGAGGGGAGGGTCCATGGTAAGGGAACAAGTGAGAAGCCCAGATGACGAATGACTAGTACACCAACTCAAACTCTGCTCATGCCCTTACTGTGCATTTGAATCCCGTGGGGATGTTGTGAAGACATAGCTTATTATTCAGTAGGTCTGTGGTGGGGACCCACATTGTGTATTTCCAACAAGCTTCCAGCTTTGCTGATGCTGCTGTTCCATGGAAAACACGTGCTGAGTAGCAGGAAGTGAGAACAGTGGCTCTCAAAGTTCAATTCCAAAGCCAATGGCACCTACACTCCCACAAAATGGTTTAAAACCATCCTGGCCCCACCCCATACCAATTATATCGGACTATTTGTGTTTAGATTTGACGTTATGTTGAAATGTGTGAGGTGACTCTAATGCTCAGTTTGAGAACAAACCCATGACCTAGAGTTGAAAAACTGAGAATAACTAGAAAAAAAGAAGACATTTGTAATGTGTATTTCAGAAACAGAATCCGCGGGGTCACTGAGTGAGCAGAGCTTATTTAGATTCTGCTTATGCTAAAAGAACTTCAGTATGACCTAATTTTATCTTCAAACCCTGCTTTTTCCTTTAAATTTGAAAGGTTTTATATGCTTTCTGCTGACAGCATAGGTCATGCTTACAAAAATCTGACATCTTCTGTCAGGCAATTAAGCGGTTTGGATACTTACTTCAATTAGCAATTGTGCCTAAGCCAAAACCTATTGCATAAAAGAGCTTCCAAGGAAATGTATGAACTAGCTGGGAAAAAGCAAAATGGTACTGCGGAGAGAGAATGATGAAAATTCGGATTTTCTAAATAAATAAAATAACACCCAACAATCGTTGCAACCGCCCGTGAAGTATCTGGCAATCTAGATGGAAGAAAAATGCTCCTGCTACTTTATATAATACTGTATTTCACATTAGAGAATGAACTTTAATTAGAATATCACTGGTGTCAAATTAGTAATAAATGTTTCAGACAAACTGAGATAACGAGACTGTGGGAACCCTGCCACTAACGGTAAAATCTGCTGTAAATTGCAAGAAATTTACATTTTCCATTAACACACAGTCATAAACTTAAAAATGGTGAAAGGTTACATGCAGTTTAGATATTCTTTAACTTAGTTGAAATTGCTGCAAAGGAACAGTACTGTAACATCTAACGTTTCCGGAGCTTAAAAATCCATGAGTTCCAGTCCGTAGGCCTTTTCTATTTAGCTGTATTATCTTGGGACAGGTGGTGACCCTAAGTCTGGGTTATCTCGCTGGACAATGGACGTGACCCAGTGAACAGGGGCTGGACGTGGACAGGGAATGGAAACGTGGCTTCCTGGGAAGACCATAGACTCATAGATCAAAGAACCCAACTCCCATATTCTAAATGCAACTCCCGAGACAACAAAATCCGTGTCTCTAATTGCAAGATAAGGATAAATCGCCTCTCTCAAAAGGATGGTACTCTCAACAGCATGCAGGAGATATTTAATCATAATAGCAATTAACACCATTACTAATAAACATGGAGGTATTTTCTGCACACTGTACACATTCGGGGACGTTTCAATTCGCTATTACCTGTGTCCCATTAGTATCTTTGAGTCACTTCCCTTGAGGATATAGACACAGCCATAAAAGGCCCGATGGGCTCTCTTTTTCTATTATTTCTTTGTATATGATATTCTCACTGCCTGAGATGGCCCCCAAATGGCGGATCTGGTTTTTGCCCTCTCATTTCCAATCCTAAATATTAGCTCTTTGAGGAAAAAGGAAATTAAGAGTCTGCCACATCAGGTAAGAACGGTAGCAATTCTTATTGTTTAATGAGCCCATCCGCACCCCTGTGCCAAGAGGGTGGACAAAATTGGAGCCTGGATTCTAGCAGCCTAGGGCTGTGTCCCAAGGACGCCATAGACCTCCCTCTGTAAAATGCCTGCCTGTAAACACTCAGTACTGCTGAGAGAATTTGCTGTTTATCCCACCCAAACCTGACAGCAGACTGTAAGGTCCCTGAACTCCTGCTTAGAAACACTTACTCTAGAAAGCTTGCAAGCATAGGTCTCTCTGCCCCTTTGAGATGTAAATCTATCTCCTCAAAGACCTGAGAGGTGTATGTTTTGAAAGCCAGCAATCAAGGGGACAGCCCTTGCTCCCAGAAATCAAGGGGACAAACCCAGCCTCCCAGCAATCAAGGGAACAGCCCCAGCCTTCCAGATATCAAGGGGTCAGCCCCAGACTCCCAGCAATCAAGGGAACAGCCCCAGCCTTCCAGATATCAAGGGGTCAGCCCCAGCCTCCCAGCAATCAAGGGAACAGCCCCAGCCTCCCAGATATCAAAGGATCAGTTCCAGCCTCTCAGATATCAAGGGGTCAGCCCCAGCCTCCCAACAATCAAAGGAACAGCCCCAGCCTCCCAGCTATCAAGGGGACAGCCCCAGCCTTCCAGATATCAAGGGAACAGCCCCAGCCTTCCAGATACCAAGGAGTCAGCCCCAGCCACGCAGCAATCAAGGGAACAGCCCCAGCCTCCCAGATATCAAGGGATCAGTTCCAGCCTCTCAGATATCAAGGAGTCAGCCCCAGCCTCCCAACAATCAAAGGAACAGCCCCAGCCTCCCAGCTATCAAGGGGACAGCCCCAGCCTTCCAGATATCAAGGGGTCAGCCCCAGGCACTCAGATATCAAGGGAACAGCCCCAGCCTCCCAGCTATCAAGGGGACAGCCCCAGCCTTCCAGATATCAAGGGGTCAGCCCCAGCCTTCCAGATATCAAGGGGTCAGCCCCAGGCCCTCAGATATCAAGGGAACAGCCCCAGCCTCCCAGCCCAAGAATAGGGTAAGGCTCAACTTGGCCAGGAGCCTCTCTCTGACTGTATAACTGCCTACTATCATCCCAGCACAGAAACTGATTTCCCCCAGATAATGTGCCAATTAGCAAGTCCAGATGGGCTGGCCAGAGAAACCTCACTTCCCTAATGCCCTCCAGTGTTCTCCATTAGCAAACCTCAGCATTTAAATTTCTCTTATTTTGTTTTTGTTCTGACAACGTTGACGAGACACTCTTCCTTTCTGCAGCTGTCACTGAAGAACATCTCTGTTCACCACCTTTCTTAGTGTCCAGCTTTGTTTTTCTTTGCCCCAAGCCTGGAACATTTCAGAGAAGAAAGGAGAAGGCCCCTGTGGGTGGTTCTTTCAGTGGTGATGAAAAGTGAAATGAAGTGAGACGTTCAGAGGTGATGGGACAAGCCTGGTGAACCCGACAGAGCACCATGAGGAGCGGGACCTTCATTCTGAAAGGAGTGGCGACACCGCTCGCAGTGGAAGAGTTCTTTTGTGAGAGCAGGATGTGTGCATTGCAGCTCAGGGATGAGAAACACTGCAAAAAGCAGAACCAAACCCACACTCAGTGGCAAGTCTTTTTACCATAATGTTTCCTGGATAACTAACTTCCTTTGAAGTGTCCAGAATCACCATCACGAACGATCAGGCGTCTGCATATGTGTCCAGAGCATCCCGTATCCCCTGTGAGATGATGCTGGTGATGATAATCACAGTTATAGAGCTTCCCACTCCGGCACCCTGAGCGCTCAGATTTAGTCTGAATCGCCTCCACTGAGTCATGTTATAATATATGCCTTTTGCGTTTACTAAAATTTCCAGGAAGCTCTGTGATAAGCTGAAAGTTGGAGATTTATGTATAAAGAAACGGAGGCAGGATAATTGAGCACGCTCAGCTCAGGAATAAGACTCACTTGGCATAAGTGAGCATTTCCTCCCATCTGCTGGTGCCGCCTGCGATGGGTCCACAACGGAGACCTCTGATCATCGCTTATGTTGAAAGGTAATTTTCTCTCCCGTGTGCCAACTTCTTCCAACCTACCTCCATTTAGCAGCGGTGATGTTCTGTTGGCAATCATCTGCATGCGTATTTATCCCTCTCCTTCTGACGTGAGCTGCTAAAGGCCAGGAGCCGAGTGGTGATTCATTCACCTGCACATCTGTACCATCAAGCAGTAAAACCCGTGGAAACTTGTGAGTCGGTAGGAGAGAAAGAAGGAAGAAAAGGCTGACTTCTGCAGAAAAGGTAAGTCCAGAGCTGAGTGCAACAGGTGTCCAGACCCTCGGTGAGGAGGCTGAAATGTCTGTCAGGGATATTATTCAAGTCTTATTTTGTACACAGCCATAAGAGTGGGGCCTGGGCTTCAGAGGCTCTGCATTCGACGTCAAACCTGGAGCATCCCTGCTCCCCGGCCTTGAGCAAAGCACACTGTTTCTTTCAGTTAGGATCCGTTGATAACTATATTTCCTTATTAATGTTCCATCGCAGTATAGGGGGAGTTTGAAGATTAATTAATTAATAGACTTAAAGTGCTTCAATGAAGGTAACTGCCATTAGCTGTGGGTATTTGGGAATCATTCCAGATCACTTCTTTCTCGAGAGATTTCTGATAATTACCCCAGTGTTCTCCAAAAAGTGCTCTCCTATTAGGCTCTATTTCCAAAATAATTAATTTTGCTTTCTAAATGTTTGATTTTATACATTGACATGCGCATAGTTCATCTCGGTCATTCCCCAGAAGAAGAAACTTCACGTTGAGGCTGATGGTGTCTTGGAGATCAGCCATCCCTTCCCCGCCTTTTCTATACTGTAAGGAACTGAAGCTCAGGTCCCCAGGAAAAGCAAAAATTCATTGATGGCAAAGTCAAGCCTTAAATTAGGATATTTCTTGAAAACAGGAACATTTGCTTTTTCCCACTAAATACTGTTCCTGACAAAACTGTAACGGAGTTTCAGTGTAGGTCCAGTTACTTATTAGGTAAAGATCCAAATTATTGAGAAAATAAGAATTTCCAAGGAAGGAAGGAATTTTTAAGAAGACAGATGTCTTTCCAGAAGAATAGGAGAAGCCCCATTAAATCCATCCCTCGACAAAGAGAACCTGGGCTTTTAAAGGAGGTCCATGTACCTTCCACAGGTCACAGCATAACTAAGAAGGAGCTACTTGCATTGGGGGCAGGTTTGGGGGACAAGTGACTCTTCTCAAGAAATCTGCTCAGGGACCTTCAAAATCTCAGGAGAAAATCCCGGCTCCTGGGAAACACCTCGAAAGGTTAAGGAAGAGAATTACATAGGGGTCACCGAAATGCGTTCAGTGGTCGCTGGTTACACTGGCCTGTGGCCTTCTATTAAAGCCAAGGAAATTGTTACCTCAAATGTCATGATTGAAGGTCAACCCCCCCATTAGTGGCGGATGTGTTCTTTGTATACCATGGTGGAAGAAGTGAGGCTCAGTTAAGGAATGGAAATTGAGAAAAAATAGTATATAAAACATGTATAATGCTTTACTTACATTATCATATTTAGTTTTTAATGAACTTCCTGCAAAAGGTCTATTATCATCTCTTTACGTGATACAATACAGCTTCCCATGGTGGTTCAGAGTCTAACTGGACATTCATCAAATGGGATATTGCTCAGCCATGAACAGGAAACAAGGCTTTGGTTTGTGTCACAACACGAATGAGCCTTGAAAACCTTCTACCATGTAAAGTAAGTCTGATGAAACTGAAGGACAGATATTGTATGATTTCTTCTTATGAGAAACAAATTCATGGGAAAATAATTTGAGGTTACCATCGGCTGGGGAAAAGAAAAGGATGATTTATGACTTAGTCAGTACAGACCTTCTGTTTGGGTGAAGAAAATGCTTTGGAAATAGATAGTAGTAATATTCTGAATGTCATTAATGCCACGGAATTGTACAGCTAAAAGTGGTCAGTATCATAAATGTCATGCTTCCTATATATTTCCACCTAACAAAATAAAGACTTGGCTCTGGAGCGTATAGGAACACCTGGGTTTGTACACTCACTTTACCACTTTTCTGCTTGAAATTTGTCAGCGCCTTACCATCGTTTCATTCGTACGATGAAGGTAAAAGTAATGACAGAATACATAGACATCGTTACTAACAAGTGAGAACTTCCCCACGCTCAGGTGGTAAGTTCCCAGCAGTGTCTGAACTCAGTCTCAGGTGCTTTGACACACAGGTCTTCACTCTTTCCACCTTTTTTGGCCAATCTCTTACAATATAAATGAGGGATATCCTGTATCTGGTGTAAATTGAGAAATTCTGCCATTTAAACTTCATAATTAATTTTTAGTTGACAAATTTGCTGTAAGAGACTTAATCCCTCAGAGATAGATATATAGGAATAAGGCGCGAAAGGGGGGGGTGTCATGAACAGAAAACGGGTAGCCTGGATAGCAGCCACGTGCAATCCTAAGCAGGCTAGTTGTCACTCGGATGTTAAAACTTCAATTTTCTCTTCTGCAAAATATATGAATCAAAACTTGAGATGATCTTTTTATTTCAATCTAGTTTAAAGCTGTGTGAATTTTAAGTCACACAGTGCATGCTTTCTTCTGTATGGGGGTATGTGTGTGTGCAATATATTAATAATAACCCTTTTAATTACCCAAATGGCCATATGAGGCTGGCAACTATTTTTTCAATTAACAAAGGAGGAGAATGCCATAAGAAACAGGGAGAAGTTTGCATTAGGTCATGATGTTATGCTGTAACACACGCAACCTGCTTTTGGGGTCAATGTTATAAGCAGTCTAACCATGATGTCTCATTGAAGAAAGTGCATGAACATTTAAGGGTAGAGATTGGGAAGTAGATGAGGATCAGTAATGAACTTGATCCCTTCACCTTACCACAATGAGAGAAAGCAAACAATTTTGACACAAGTCATATGTAAGTTCAAATCCTGGACTACTAACTCTCTGAACTTGGACAATTCACTCTGCCTCTCTAAGTTTCAACTTTAAGAATTGAAATTTGGGAAAAGAAACATTGAATTTATCATTTTCTTATGTTATTGTTTTTATAAAGGCAATGTGGGTGGGGTGCCAATGTATAGTTGGTGCTTAAATAGTGGCTATCCTCTTCTGTACCTTATTCCAGCTCAACACAGGTCCACTGATTTTCTTTGGTTACTTTCTCAGTTGTAACATTTTATTGAGTTATGCTATCAAATTGATTAGATTTTTTATTTTTAATCTCTTGTTTAGTGTTGCATTGATTTCATTATTGATCTGTGAAGATTAAACCTAAATAGATTTAAATGTAAGGCCCCTATGCACCAAATCAGACTGATAGAGTTTAAGAGGGTGAAATAAGCTCTTCTTATTGCCTAGAATGTCCTGCTACCAAGAAAAAATCTGACTCTAAGTGCAGAACAATCTTCCCTTTGTACACAAGTCTCATTTTTATAGACTTTTTTTTTTTAATTAAATCATAGCTGTGTACATTAATGCAATTATGGGCACAATGTGCTGGTTTTATATACAATTTGAAATACTTCCATCAAACTGGTTAACGTAGCCTTCACCACACTTTTTTAGTTACTGTGATAAGACATTTATATTCTACATTTAGTAGATTTAACTTGTACCCTTGTAAAATGCATTGTATTTGTGGTTCTAACAATTACCCTCCCTCCACCCATCCTCCCCCGCCCCTCCCTGTCTTCTTTCCCCTCCTTTTTGGGCTATAGTTGGGTTACAGATTTCATATGAAAGTGTGAATGTTTATAAATTGGTTTTATAGTAGGGCTGAGTACATTGGATACTTTTTCTTCTTTTCTTGAGATACTTTGCTAAGAAGAATATGTTCCAGCTCCATATTCTTTCATAAACATGAAAGAGGTAAAGTCTCCATCTTCTTTAAGGCTGCATAATATTCCATGGTGTACATGTACCACAATTTATTAATCCATTCATGGGTCAGTGGATACTTGGGCTTCTTCCATGACTTAGCAATTAAGAAGAATTGGGCTGCAATAAACATTCTGGTGCAAATATCTTTGTTATAAAGCGATTTTTGGTCTTCTGGATATATACCTAGTAGAGGAATTGCAGGATCAAATGGCAGGTCTATTTTTAGATCCCTAAGTGATCTCCAAACATCTTTCCAAAAGGCACATATTACTTTGCATTCCCACCAGCAGTGTGGAAGT
>CAUYON010003715.1:0-44887 GCA_963573935.1 Arctocebus calabarensis
TATAGTGATCAAGGAAATGCCATGAAGGATATCTGTAACAGTATGATCAAAATATTTCTAAATGTATATGAATCGTGCCCTGTGATTGCACCAATGTACATAATTATGATTCAATAAAATTATTAAAAAAAAAAAAAGAAAAAAAAATAATACAAAGGAAGGTATATGTACAGAGCTCTTGCCTCGTGCCAAGCACTGCTCTGAATCTTTCACATCTATTAACTCATTTAATCCTCACAATTCTTTGCTGAGGTAATATTGTTCATCTTATTTTAGAGACGCGGCTGCTGAAGCGCAGAGAAGTTGAATAACTGGCCCCAAATCACCTGAGAGTGGAGATTTGACCTTGGTCTGGCTTGAGCATCCCTACAATTCATCAAAGTACCTATTCTTGATGATTTGGGTTTAAAAAAAAATACATGTGCCACAAATACTAATTTCTTCAAGATAAAAAAAATTCTCACATAGTCTACTACACTGATCTATGTTATAGTAGAGTGAAACATTAGGTTTTATGAAATAAGAAAGGGTGGAGCCTGTTTTTCACATGAAGAGCTCTTTTCATGGAAGCAGGAGGACACGTTTTACAGGTTTGGGGACAGCCTGTGGGGTGCTGAGGCAACCTCAAAGGACACAGGCTTTGAGGGTTGTAACCTGGTGTGTTTACTCCACACTAGAGCAGCAAGGCCTGACGTTTTTCTCTTAACCTTGAGAGAGACATTTCCACTCAATGATTTATTATTGCACCTAAGTGTTTCAGAATAGATAAGAAATTGGATTAGAAGAGCTTGTAAAATCATATAAACAAGTAAAATGTAATCTAGTAAAACAGACCGAAGGGAGAGGCTGACAATTATAACTAACATAAGCAGAGCGCCTAAGCGGTCTAGCAGAGACAGAAACTATGAACTACAGTTAAGCTTGATTTGAGTAATTAGGAGATGCTTCAGAAAAGAATTGCATTACAAGAAGCCTGGGATTCGGAAGGGTAGACTTGGTGAAAAACATCTGAGGCTGAAAGAACACAACAAGCCAAGATCCACAGGCATCTGTAGACTGGCAGAATAACCTTGCAAGAGTTAAATGAACTTTGTAAGGTGACTGTGCTCCAGCGATGGATAGGAAGACTTAGTGCGTTAACAACTACGATATACACTGGGAAAAAAGAAAAATAAGAAATAAAAGCTATAGCAGAAAGACTTTGGGGGGAAATGACGTTACTCACTGATGGAACTAAGGAGAAACGATTATCTGGGCTTTTGTTCTCATTTTGAGAGTCGAGCTGCTTATTCAGGATTTCTGCAGGAGTCTTACCTTAAAGCTCCTTGGGACTTGTTTGTGTTATCTGAGCTCCTTCCTAGGAATACACACAGGGGAGGAGAGATCACGGACCACGACTGTCCACCTGGAAAGCCAGCTGAGCTCCTCCTGAGTTTAAGGGACACGAAGAAAGCTCCATCTCTGGATAGTACTAAGTTGGCCTGTGTGATGTACCAGAACTTCAGAGCACATATCTTTGGGTTTTTTTTTCTTAGATTTTTCACATATATATCTTTTGTTTTCTATTCTTTTTACTTCTTTTCGCCTCGTGGGCTGTATTTTACCTTAAATGAGGCGTGGCTCATCTCATAGTTCTCAGCTGTAATAAACCTCTGACAATAAAACTTTTCAAACCACTGCCTGTTTACAGCTATCCCAGACATGTTTTCTGTGATAAGGCTGGAAAGCTGCTAAAAAAGAGAAAACTGGAGGGCGTCCTGCAGCGTATTTAAAGCAGGTCCTAGGAAGCAGGTGGAACGGGCTTCCCCTGACCGCGCAGTGAGCAGACTGGGGCTCCCGAGGGAGTCGAGTCAGCGGCTGGGCTTGAGCAATCCCAGGGGTGGTACCCTGTAATAGTAGCATTCTGATGATGGGATCAGCCAAGAATGAATTCACAGAAAGTTCTCAGAAAGTCTGATGTCATTTCAGGACCTCAATTACCCAAGTAAAAGAAGAAGAACGTGAAGTGGGAACGTCCCCTGTCATCTTGGCACACATCCAAGGGGTCTGAACACGCCACAGAAGGAAGCGGCTCTTCCTCGGCTCCTGCGCGGCGTGCCACATTTCCAGGCAGGGCTCTGCGAGTAGGCTTTGGGTAAATAGTGAGCTTAGAGCCAGAAAGATGCTCAGATGTTGTTTTAAGGAGGGTCCCATGCATAACATCTGAAAGAGATTAATGGGACAGAGACATCTGCCGCGGGAGAAGCATGGGCTTCAGAACCAGAAAACCCACACTTAGGATCTCAGCTGCTACACCTGCCCGGGGCAAGGCATTAGTAATACTGCTTTTAACAAAATAGTCTTAGTAATCAAATGCATAATGTATCTGAAAGTGCCTCCTAGGCCAATGACTCTTAGACTTCAATAGTACAAATACCTGCAGATCTTGTTAAAATACAGATTTTGATTAGGTGGGTCTGGAGCAGGGCCTGGGAATCTGCATCCGTAACAGGTTCCCAAGTGATCTTCCCCAGTGCTGGTCCACAGAGTGTATTTAAATCGCACAGTGGTAGAGAGTGGAGTGTCAAACAGTCCTCAGCTGTTATTAGCTTATTTGAACAAGTATTCAGGGAATGACAGTATTTAACCTTTATGTTTTAACTTCCCCTCTTTTTCCCTGACCCCTCTCCCAACCCTACGTATTAACCCTAAAAATCAGAGACTCACCTGACAAAGTGAAGGTTTCTCCTTTTGATCAGCTAACTTTTAATTGAACTCTACTTAAAATGACAACCAACCGAAGAGGAGGCTTAGAAAAAAATGACTCTTTTTCACTAAGTTTTACATATGATAGTTTCACAATTATCTCTGTGTACATTATGTATTTGGTAACTGATGGACAAATAATATATGTGTGTATGTATATATATATATATATATACATATGCATTTTAAGGCATGGTACACCAGCTTTTAAGAGAGAATTAAAGGATTTTTTATTAAAAGGAGCCCCTGGAAATGATAATATAAATTTGTGTCTCATGTACATTTGCATATCTGTGTAATGTTTCATACGCAGTATTTTACTATTTTCAGGGCGCTGTTTCATAGCACCTCCTTTATTCTTTAGGCAAAGGTTGGCTGGGCAGGTGTCAGTTCTGTATTTACTGGAATGCAGGCATATGGAGTGAGCTCAAGGTCGTCCTCATCCTTGCTACAACACTAAGACAAAATCCAGTTCTAAATCCCAACCCAGCGTTGCCTTTGTCTCCTTGCCCATCACAATGACTCAAAAAAGTTATGGCCTGGTTTGTTGACCCCTGGTGGTGAGTAAGGCCGCCAGTAGAAGAATGAATGAAAGGGGTGGCAAATACCCCAGATTCGGGGAGTGTGGGGTGCTCCCTCCGCAGGGAGTCCGTAAATGCGGACGTCTCTCACCCTGATCAGATGGAAACCTGCTCCAACCCTGAATCTGGAGATGAGTCATTTGCTTGTTTCATTTCCAGCCAAGAATGCAGTGTCCTATTCCTTTTGGAATGCTTACGGATGAGAGTTGGAGTCTGGGGGTGGAGGATAATTTGGTTATTACAGTCATCCAAAATGGGTGCTCAGTTTTCTCCTCTCTAAAAATGTTCTTCTTACAGACTCTGTGATATGTCCCTGACCATCCTACTCCCGATGAGCTCAGTCTCTCTCCTTCCCTTCAGGGTCCACACAAGTGTGTGTATGTGTTGGTGTTTTCCATGCCAAATACACTGTCATTTCTTCATGGGAAGCAACAAATGTGTTTCATGCTTCATTTTACACAGAATGATGGAAATAAATGAAAATACATAGATAATTTTCACATTCAATAAAAATTACATTGAATTTGGAGTCAAAAATCTGGATCCACTACCCCATAGCCACGTGACCCTGAAGACTTTACCTCTGAGCTTTTGTTGGTTCATCTGGAAAATGAAAATATTAATACTTACATCACACGTATGTCACAAAATGTAAATTTAAAAAGTGGGAAAGCATTTTGCAAATTCACAAGAGCTTTACAAACATAACAAATCTATTAATAAGTTATTTTAAGTATAATGACATTAAATGGAGAGGTCTGGCTTGCCCACTAACATTAGTCATTCATATGTGTTTACTCTCTCCAAAGCAATTTGCATTTCTTTGTCCTGCTATGCAATGAAAAGCAGAAACGCAGAAATGATAGTATGAGAAGAGGTTTCTGTAAAAGTGGGAAAGATGAAAAGTTCTGATTCAGTGAAGGCTGATATAATCCAGATGCTGAAAATATTCATTTACAGCTGTCAACACTGTCGTTTCACAAAACCCAGACACTAGGATTTGGTTTGGGCCTAAGAAATTTCCATTTACATTCTTAGTGTTTTTGCCAAATGTTAAGTGAAATGGCATAATTGCCAAAACCTCTGACGAGAGGTCAGAATGAGCACCCTGACAGAGCCACCAGCTCCTGTGGAAGTGACTCTGAGACTCAGACTCACCCTTCCCTTCCTATTCACCCACTTTCTTTCGGTAACATCAAATACCTCCAGGTCTTGGCCTTGAGACCATCTCATAAACATTCTCTCACCTCTCTTTCACTATCAACTGCCTCATCACAGGCGTAACAGCTGCCACATCCTTGGTAACCACTAGGAGTCAGGGGCTGTATTGGTAACTTTCATTATTGGCCATCTTCAAATAGTCTGGCCACAAAATTGCTCTTGTTCCAAAATTATAGAAACTAAGAACCAAGGAATTTAAGCACATTGCTTAAAGTCCATCTGGAATCAGGTAGGACCAAGATTCAGCCTGGCTCCCTGTAATACTGTGCTCTGCTCTTACTGTTAGCATTGGTTTTCTGTCAAACCCTCACCTTTTTTTCACATCAAAACTATTTGAATTTAATAACATGAACTATTTCAAAAATGTTTTCAATCATGTGGGTCTACCCACAGACTACTTTCAAATGAAATCATGAAAATATTGAATATCTTCCAGGTAAAATGCTTTTTGTGTTAGATTGAATACAACAGATGATGTATGAATGACATTGAAGGAGAGTGTACAGGATGATAAATTGAGTCGCAAACTTTTCCAAATATAGCTAAACTATTTCCTGTATAAGGAGAAGGGAGTGGTTCATTTTCTAACAAAATCACTGAATTATGAAGCAAAGGAGCCAAGGTGCAGACATTACTCTGTGATGTTGTGTGAAACTTTGGGTGAGCCTCTTCTCTAGACCTCTGATTTCCCATTTATAAGATAAGGAAGTTCTCTGAAATGTCACTTCTTCATTGGCTGCTACATTGTGGAATTAGATTTTCTAGTTTTATTTCTCATCTTTCTATACTCACATTTCAAAATTTCTTACCTCTTCTTCCAATCATTCCTTATTTAGCAATGAATATCTTGTTCTGGCATGCTTCATAGTAGTCTCCCAATACACTACGCACACTATTTTTTATTTTTGTTTTTGAGACAGTCTCACTGTGTCACCCTCAGTAGAGTATTGGGGTATCACAGCTCACAGCAACCTCTAACTCTTGGGCTCAAGAGATTCTCCTGCCTCAGCCTCCCAAGTAGCTGGAACTACAGGTGCCTGCCACAATGCCCGGCTATTTTTTTGTTGCAGTTGTCATTGTTGTTTAGCAGGCCTGGGACGGATTTGAAACCGCCAGCCTTGGTGTATGTCGCTAGTGCTGTAACCACTGAGTTTTGAGCACCAAGTCACTCACACTATTTTTAACTTAGTTTTTCTCTCTAAATTGACTGATTTGTAAAAGTTCAGCTGTTTTCTAACTAATACTATCCATAAATTCACAAGTACAAATCTTCTTCCTATTACACATGAAACTCAATGCCTAACTTAAGGAAAATATGTATCCATGTACACCTAAAATCTTGTATGCCATTCATTGTAAACAAATCACACTTTGAAAAATTCAGATTTCCTAAAGCTATTTGGACTCCACAAGGAAGCCAGCTTAATACACACAATATGGAAAACAAATTCAGGAGAAAGATAAACCTAACCCACAAAAGGTAAAAAAAAAAAAAAAATGCACATTAAGTGTTGATGTAAAATGTCACAAATTCTAATTGTGCACCACTAATAAGTGAATTACTCAGTTAATGTACATGTAAAATGGAAAAACAACTTCCTTCAGGGGGTTTTATAAGATTCAAATGAAAAAATGTAGGTAAAATATTCAATATAGCATCAGTTCTCATCAAAAGTTATTGCTACTTCCAATATCTGAAACATAGTTACTAGCCAGCCATTATCATTGGAAATACTGGCTTTCTTTAGTTACAATTAAACTATTTTTCTGTCTCTGCCTAGTGAGAGAACTGTCCAATGGACACTCTCCTACCTTATGTCAGCTCCTTTGACAAGACATTTGTATTCAAAACATGACTCTGACTACGTTCCTGTTTCTAGTCTTTGGGAAGACAGTCGGAAAGCAGAACTGATTTGACTTGCCCAGAATGTTTAAATTCATTCTGGCTTAAAAATATACCTTTTAAACCATTCCTATCTGACGATCTATCCAAGTACACAGTACCATTAGCAGAAGCCTGAATAATTCACATATTCAGAGGTAATAACGTTAATGATTTGGTAGAATGTTGATATTTATCAGCAGGAAAATGATAGACATATAGAAATTTCATTATATTTTTTATGTTGATATAGGTTTAAAAATTGCTATAGTAAAATGCAATAGGAAAGTTCTCTTGTATGTTTCCAAATTACCTCTTAAATATTGTAAAACCACATTACTTCATCTTACCTTCATTGACTTTCTTCAGAACATCTTGTCTCAATTTAATTTCAAGTCATATTCTCTATTGGATATTATCTGGTCAGAAAAAGTATTTACCTTCCTACATAAATTAAGCAACTTACATATAGTCCTTCCTTTTTCTACAGAATGCTTCCCATGCAAACTCTTTGGACTTCTCATGCAAATTCATTGATTTTTTTCTATTATTGAGTTGAGATTTTTCCTATTTTTTTCCCTGAACACTGATAACTGCCTTCCACACATAGCCTTCCATAAGAGCATTTAACTGAATTCTATGAATCAAGTCTACCCCAGGCCAAACACAATTGTATGAAGTGTGCACTGTGTTTTCATGGCAATGTGTTTTCATGGCAATCTTTGAGCTCTTAGGTCTTTGCAGCAGGATTGTTTCCCCCTTCACTTTCATTTTAACTTCCTCAACAACAAAGATAAAATTTTTCACTTCCGTAATAATTTGCCCCCAATCACATGCAATGTATTTTAGCATATGAGCCCTCAGGATGTCATTTCAAAGATTTTTTTTTCATGTTTAGAGACTGAAAATACTCTGACTTCCGTATGATGGATTTTATGATGAGTTTCATAAAATTTAGAATAGAACTTATGTGATATTTGGGAAATGATGTCCAGACATATTAAATGAGAAAGGTTGTTTTCTGACTGCCTCCTTCTTACTAGTCTAAATATGGAAGAAGCCCCAGTGCCCATCGACCCATGAATGGATTAATAAATTGTGGCATATGTACACCATGGAATATTATGCAGCCTTAAAAAAGATGGAGACTTTACCTCTTTTATGTTTACATGAATGGAGCTGGAGCTAGAACATATTCTTCTTAGCAAAGTATCTCAAGAATGGAAGAAAAAGTGCCCAATGTACTCAGTCCTACTATTTACAAGCGCCCACATATGAAAGCTATAACCCAAGTACAGCCCAAGATGAAGGGGAAAGAGGAGGGGGAGGATGAGTGGAGGGAGGGTAAATGGTGGGACCACACCTACAGTGCATTTTACAAGGGTACATGTTAAATCTACTAAGTGTATAATATAAATGTCTTAACATAATAACTAAGAAAATGTGGTGAAGGCTTTGCAAACTAGATTGATGAAAGTATTTCAAATTGTATATAAAACCAGCACATTGTACCTCATAATTGCATTAATGTACACAGCTATGATTTGATGAAAAATGGGGGTCTAATTTTATTCCCCTTTACCTCATATTCCTATAGTTACCCCTTGTTCCTTCCACCCTTCCTGGGGTATCCCCTCACCACTGCTGCTGAGACCATGTTAATACATGCATAGATGATAGGAGAGAAAGTTGAGAGAAATACCTAACGTAAATTACTGATACCCTGAAGATACTTTAAATATATTTGTTGAACAAATGGTTGAATTATCATCATCACAACCCCAGCCCCAACTCCTTTTTTTTATTTGTTTGTTTAATGAAAAGTGAGTGTCTTATACTATAATTGGTATTGAGGAATAGACTTATAATGTTTAATGTATTGATCAGGGAGAGAAAAACACTCTCTTGAGGGGACAAAGGGCCATAAAATTACTTTATTAAAAACTGCTCTTTCTCAAGGTTCCTGCTAGTCAAACGGGAAAGCAAGATTTCTGATGAACCCTGAAGTCCCTCAGACTTTGGTCTTGAGAGCCTGTGCAGAAGCGACTAGACTAGAACATAACAAAGGATATTTTCAAGTGTAATGCTCTGATTCTGGTGATTTGGTATTTAAAAACCATGCATTTCTGGGTGGTTCCTGTGGCTCAAAGGAGTAGAGCGCCGGCCCCATATACCGGAGGTGGTGATTTCAAACCCACGCCTGGCAAAAAAAAAAAAAAAAACAACTGCAAAACAAACCAACAAACAAAAACCATGTATTTCTGTGATTTTTTTTAATTAAGAAAGAAGAAAGGAAAGAGGAATAAATGAAGAAATAAATAAAAGGAAAAAAGAAAGAGAAATAACCAAAAACAAATGGTACAGATAAAGTGTCTTCTTGATTTAAAAAAAAAAAAGACCAAAAAGAAGGAAAAGAAAAACATGTATCTGCTTGGGTGATGATCTCAGGTTATGTAAGTGATGCAGTGAAAGATTAAAACTTGTGTTCACATGGCTCCCCCTATGGGCAGAAAGATTGCCTTTCAGCTCTCTGGTCGCTGAGGCCTTGCAAGTAGCAACTGGTTTGTAGGTGACAGCTGAAGCTGTGGAGCGTGGCTGAGAGAAGGACATTCTTCCAGGAAAATGAGCTCTGGATAATGAGAGCTTTGCTCTGGATAAGGAGACAAGCCACTTAGCTTGTAAATACAGGAGAGCTGTGAAATCACTGCTGATTTTATTTGTGAGGACTACATTAAAGGACCTCAAATTATCAATGAAGGAAATAAAAATGTAACTAGACCACACACTCCAGAGGCCACATTAAAAAACAATTTTTGTTATGATTTCTTTTGAGCCTATTTGTAACTGTAAATAACTGATACCTATAAATATTTACAACAACTAATGTGTTTTATAGAATGTAGATGTTATGAAACCATTTTCATTAGATAATCCTTCCCATAGGGCAGAATTAAAACATGACCATCCACTCAGTTGGATAGATGTCAAGACACAAAAGCAGACCATGCTACTAATTTGAATGCAAATTAGTAACTGAAGTTCAGGGAGCACATTGACACAAAGCTGAAGGATTTGCAGTTCAAGAATCAATCCCCTTAGTACCGCATGAGCATGGCTAAAATGTTTTCCTGCCCTTTCTGCTTCTAAAATTTATGATAACACATCAAGCCTCAGATAAGTTACATTCATTCTATGGATTTTCATACTCAAGAAATATGCTTTTACTATTTCTTGCTCCTAATGCATACCATTGTATGACCTTTTTAATATTTATGTGTGATAATTATTGAGTTTATATTCACATGATGAGACAGTTGAAGACAAGTATCTCATAGTATTTGTTTATTTATTCATTTTGCTGTCCTAATCTTTCACTGGATATAGAGAGGTAAGAACAACTAGCTTTCTATATGTGCAAAAATAAACAGTGCCTGGTGTAAACACAGAACATGATAAAAACCCAAATCAGTGTTTCAGGATGAATGAATTAAATTGAATAACTGCTGATGCGTGAATAAACTCATTTGTGAAGGAATGAATTCAGCAAAGTTCAAAAACAACTCTGTTTAATATTCCTAGAAGGGAACATAAATCAAAGCAACGTAAAGCAATGTTATGTAAACTGAGCAGAATGCAACGGTAAAGCGAGGCAGTGTGAAGGTCTGACAGAGGTAGGTTTGGGCTTATTATAGAACAGCAAGTTATGAACCAGGATACGAAGGATATTGGCTAGTCAGTATAGGCTTGTGTGTAAGCACTGTACATACAATATGGCCCTACCACTTTAAATTTATATTTACTATTTCATCCAGATCTTAGTGAGCTAGTCATAGTACAGACTTTTAGTAGCTTATTAGACATAACCTTTTGGTGTCTTCTTTTTTATATTTAGTAATCAACACCTGTTCTTTAAATTAAAATGTGAAAAAAATAAAGAGAGATTAAAAAGCCATCACAAAACAAGCAATTGGCAATAATCACAGTTACTATTTGGTGGACATACCTGTAAGAAAACAAGAGCAAAAACTTTGGAATAAGAAACCCTAAGGTTGAACAGCGGCTCTTCCATTTTTTTTAATATATAATTTTATTGAATCATAATTGTGTACATTGGTGCAATCATAGGGCATGATTCATATACATTCAGAAATATTTTGATTATACTGTTACAGATAGCCTTCATGGCATTTTCTTGGCCATTATATAAAGACATTGATACTCTACCTTTAATAAGTTTCACCAGTACCCTGCTAAGATGCACCGTAGGTGTGTTCCCACTAATTGCCCTCCCTCCACCCATCCTCCCCCCTTCCCTCCCCACCCTTTCCCCTTTCCCTGTATTCTTGTGCTATAGTTGGGCTTTAGCCTTCATATGAAAGCTATAAATTTTTACATATTCTGTATTCCATTCTCTGTCTAGTGTCTTACTATACACGCACATCGATTTGTTGGGACTTGACTATAGTACTTACTGCAGTCAGTAAGATCACATTTGTTTATTTACTTATTTATTGTTTATGTGGTGACTACCACAGAGCAGGATGTCAATAAACATTTGCTTGACTAAAATTCAATTTGGGAAAGTTGAATTTTATACTACTGTTTTCTCCCTTGATAATCTGAATTTTAAGTGTTATTATTCAGAGATTCTGTTATTGAACCAAACATCACAACATTGATTGACTTTGATTAACTTCATATTTTTTAATTCTATACATTTCTTCTTTTAAGCATTATTTCCATGCAATGATCATTTAAAGAAAACACATTTTGCAGATTTTATTTTTGGTCATTTGCTTCCTTGCTCAAAGAAATTATTGTCCTTTTGTCCTTTGAAATGCTCTGGATGTGTAAGCATTATGGGGGTAGAGGAGACAGTTACCATGTCTGGGTGGCTTTGAAATTGCTGCATTCTGTGTCTCTTTATTGGTGAGACATAACACCCTTGAGTAGAAAGAAGGTTCTGAGAAGTCCTGTAGTCAAGAAAAGTACTTAATCTTGTTATAACAAAATAGTACTAAACACCAGGGGTATCAAATCCATTAAAAACCATGTATCACATATAATATATGATATTCTAGAAAGTCCATTCTAGGGACATACTCCAAGGGGCATGTACCAGCATGCAAAGCTATGGAACCCTATACCAGTCCCTAAACTATGGCCCCTATTCATACAAATATATAATGAGGTCTGACAATTAAGTCTGCAAACTTAACCTACAAAAAGTGCTACATACCTCATTGCCAAATATCACTACAGTCACTTGGTGGCCAAGTCACACATACCATCTTCCTGTCACAATGAGGTACAATTAGCTTTCTGATAAAGGAAAACGCATGCATCCTTCTACTTCTCCTCCCCCTCACTCCTGATTCTGTTTCTCTACTGCTTCTTCTTTTCTGACTGGTGGGAAGTTGTCCTCATAAGAATACATTTTGTAAATTGTTTCACACACTAATATTGTGGCATGGAGGGGACTCTGCATGCTTGCCCTTGTATCTCTTGTCAAAGGAATTCTGTTATTTTCTGAATATCCCTTTAACACATTCCACCTAATTCTCTTTTGTTACTGAAACCATTCTAACAATATAAACACAGCCTAGGGACTCTGCTAGAGGCAGAACCTTCATATGACTCAACCTAAACATATGCAGGCTACAATTTCAAGTATCTTTGGTGTTGCCTTGGATTGTTCATTACCATCCATGAATATCTCATCTCTCCTATAGAAATGAGGAATATAAGAGATGGAACCATGTATTACTTTTTTTTTTGTTATTGTTGGGGATTCATTGAGGGTAGGAGAAACCATGTTACACTGGTTGCATTTGTTGAATAAATTCCCTCTTACAACTGTGTTTTACCCCCCAAAAGTGTGGCACACACCACGGGCCCCCCCCCCACGCGCCGGGCCGGGCGCGGCGGGGGCGGGCCGCGCGTCGCCTTGGGGGGGGGGGGGGGGTACGGGTGGAGCCGAACGCGGGACGCCGTACGGGGGGGTGGGGTCTTGGTGTGTGCCACACCTTTTGGGGGCAAAACACGATTGTAAGAGGGTTTTTTTCCTGACAAATGCAACCAGTGTAACATGGTTTCTTGTACCCTCAATGAATCCTCAACAATAACCCCCCCCCAAAAAAAAAGAAAATACAGAAATCTTGACTAAGCTATAGTTAGGTGACTTTCTGAAGCCAGAAGACCATCACTGCTCTTCTGAGCTATGAAATAAAAAAAAAGGGAAATGCTGTTAAATATTTCATAGTTCTGGGATGACTATTTGAAATGAAAAAACTTCCTCTTCCACCTCAAAAAAAAACAACTAGAAATATTTCTGTGTGTTGAGGGCTTATTATTCATTATTACCTATAACCTCATGAATAATTGTTAAACTAATCTAAAAGTGTTACAGCAGCTGCAATATTTTAATCATGCAAATATTTTTCTTACTTTATGATTCATCTTAAATTCCTAGGTAAAAATTTGAGCTAAATCAGGGGCTTTTTATTACCAGGGGAGGAGAGGGTGCTTGTCTGTCATCATCATTAAATAACAGGGATTGTTAGGCAGGGCTTAACAAACAGAAATGATCAAAAATACCTCCAAGTAATGTTTAAAAGTATTACTTTCATCTGGAAACTGAAGAAGGCTGACCAAAGCAAAAGTGAGAGTATACATCTATTTTGAAGCTATAGAAAGAAAAGGAATACCTGTGTCAAATACACAATTGTTAGTAGAATTACCTGTGTCTGCTCACATAAAGAATAACAGCAGTTAATTGCAGCATAATGTAAAAGCACACACATGAACATATACAAAGAAGAATGTATGCATCTGTTCTAAGTCACCATGTAGATGTTTCATGAGAAACATTTGCGTAACATTTGCTTTCTTTTTCTTTTTACCATAACAGCTATAATCTCAAAAGTGGAACTTGAAAATGCTGCATTTCCTTAGGTCAGAAACTGACCTTTACATACATAATCTTCATAGATGGCCTTTAGCTAATCCTAAATTACATTCTTTGTTTTTATTTGTTACATAAAGCAGAGATTATAAAAAACATGGAGAGTTACACAACCACACTTCAAAGGTTTCTATGACCTAAGCAACTCACAGCACCATCTCTGCCTTCAGCAATCACACTCCAGTAAATCATTCAAGTGACCTTATTTGCTCATTAGAAACTCTGTGTATAGGTTGCAAATGTCAGAATCTGAATTTACGTAGCACATTTTGCAGTCGTTTAATGAAAATATTTCAATGATCTCAGGTCAAATTCAACTACTTACTCCTCTGTTCCTTTGGCTTTAAATATTTTTGGCCTGGATTCATATGTTCTTCCCAAGCCATACTTCATGGTCTCTTCTCTTAAAATCTTGATATTGTAACAGTTTGAAATGTCATTTGGAAAGGGGGCTGCTATTCCATTATCATTTCTACCCCTACTCCAACAGCATGCTGACAAATAATTTTAAAATATTTGATACGTGTGTTGTTGATGCTTTCAGAATATTAAATTGTATGTACCAAGATATATACCTTATAAATAAACTGTGAAGTTTAAAAATTTATATGGAATATCATATAGTAAACTGAAATTGCTGTGATGCATCAAAGAAGTTTAACTTCAAATGTAAAGCCATAACACATTTATATTCTACCCTAGAATACAGAAAAATCACAATAATTGATCTGAGTACACAGGTCAATTATTAAAAAATTTTGTTTTTCTTCCTGTGTAAGATGAAAACAGACCACTAGGAAGAATTTCTGGGAGTGTTGGTGGGGCAGGGAGAGAGATTAGCTGACCAGAGAGAAGCCTGTATGTGCAACGAGTTTATGTCTAACTATCTAATGTAACCTACTTTTCTCATAACTATATCAAAAGTACTTTGAACATTACATGGAGAAATCATCACCAGTAATGCTCCCATTGTTGCCAGTCCCAACCACTTGTACATACCCAAGAATAGACAGAAAAAGGCACCTTGGTGCAATGGAAAGGATGTGGGTTTTGTAATATACTGTCTGCCTTTCCCAGCAGCAGTCTGGAAGAGGCCTTAGTCTCCACGACTACCTTACAGCGAAGCCCAGGATTTAGGAATATCTCATTTGATTGTGCTTAATCGTATTTCAGAGAGACTGAGCTTTTTACAAGTTGAAGGTCTGTGGCAACTACTGTGTGTTGAGTGACACTATTAGTGCCATTTTAACAACAGCATACATTCACTTTTTGTCATTTCTTGCAAGCATTTTTGTCATTCTTGCAATATTTCAAACTTTTTCATTACTATGAAGTAAGTAATAATAAGGACTGTAAGACAAAAGGCCCACAAAACAATTTACCTGATGTCCACATTCTTGCCCACATCACCTTAAATGTGGCATCATCATTTGCATCATTCTCGATGGGTCAGAGCCTAGTTTGCCCTCACGCGCTTAGTGGTTTTCCTTTCAACTCAGTGATGATTTGATAATATTCTAGGTAAAGAAAGGCAACTAAAAATACCATAATAATTCTGATAATATAAAGGTCATAATGTGTCTTTCTGTACAGCTAAAGAATGTGAAAACATAAGCAACTAGAGCATACCAGGTGAATGTATCTTCCTAAGCATGAAATGTGAAACCTACCTATTTACCAAGCGAATTTAGGCCTCAGCTCAGCGTTACTTGGATTGTTGTCTGCTGTATTAAAGAAGGGTGATGACCATGACACTGAAGATTGGCAACTAAAAAGACAAACACAAACAGTATGCAGGCAAAGGTGCTTTCCTAGTTTTTTTTTTACTTTTTCTCTGAATATAGACTCAGATTCTTTTGCAGAAAAAATACTATGTCCTTACATAGTCACCATGAAGACCATGTTCAAAACCTTACTGACACAAATCAGACTCACTTCTTGGTTTTCCAAATGTATCACCTTATTTTGACATGACAGGTAGAAATGTCCTTAGAGTGTGTCTTTTCACCTTGCCTGGCACTACCGCTCCAATTGACTACCGCTTCCAATGGTTTCTTGAAAAGACAGTCACCATCTATTCTACAAAGAAATGAGTGGATTGATGGCTTGCATGATACCAATACATACAAGTACACAAATAAATAAATAAAAGGAAACTGCTCAAGAATTCAGACATGTTACTAATAGCAGTTTTATCACTATTTTATAGTGATAGAGGAAGTTCACATGACTTCTTTATAAACTTTACAACTGTTCTGCCACCAAATTCTGCTTCCTAGGAATTATTAAAAGTTTGCTGAATGTCCTTACCTAATTAATACATCCAGTTTTGTCACTGTGGATTCTTCTTAGTGAAAATCTGTACTCAATTCCTTTGTTCAGTAGTTGGAAATGCTAACTAGCACAGAACAATTTGGTAAAGTCAGTAAATAGAGCATTAAAATTCCATTTTTAATATTTTGTATATCTGAAATCATTCCATAATGCCAAATTACAATGTAGTTTAAAGGTAAAATAATAAAGTCAGAAAGATGAAAGGCCAAAAAAACCCCCAAAAAACCATGAGACTAGTGAAATGCAAAGTATAATAAAAATGACTCATAAGCATAGCTTGGAACAAGAAGTTGAAAGAAGAGTTCTATCTGGGGCTTACAGAAGATGGTACAATCATACAGATTAATAACAGAGAACTGTATTGTAATATTCTTATATCTTCTCTATTAATAAGTTAGAAGGTGAAATTTAATACAGTACTTTTTCATATTCAATGTTCAATTTGGGATTGTAGGTGAAAACTGCCAACCAAACAACGAAGAAGGAATAAGACATAATACCAGGAGACAGAAAGAAAACCTTAAGCACCTTTTTTATTTAAAGGCAAAAATAGGAGCAAAGATGTGATGGCTGCCAGGAAATTAGTGCTACTCAAGGAGTAGGGTGCCGGGCCCATATGCCGGAAGGGGCAGGTTCAAACCCAGCCCCAGCCAAAAACTGCAAAAAAAAAACCAAACTTAAATTATATTAATAAGAGAATAGCCTTAAGATACAAGAAAGTAATGGGCCACTTTTTGTTATACTTGCAAAAGCATTTTTGGAATACTTCGCTGTTATTGTAAGAGGAATATGAATGATGTTGGGTGCATTTTTGATAATGGAGATATAAAGATAAGAGGTCTGGAAAGTACCATGAGAATTTATTTTAAAACCCTACAATTGAACCAGGAAGAAATAGAAGTCCTGAAAAGATCAAGAAATAGTGAGATTGAGTCAGTAATCAAAAATCTCTCAACAAAAAAAGGCCCTGGACCAGATGGATTCACACCAGAATTCTTCCAAAGGTATAAAGAAGAACTGGTAATCTGCCTGAAACTGTACCAATAAATCAAGGAGGAGGGAATTCTCCCTACTTCATTCTATGAAGCCAGTATCACTCTGATACCAAAACCAGACCAGGATACACAAACAAACAAAAACCAAAAAAACTACTGACAAATATTTCTGATTAACGCAGATACAAAAATCCTCAACCAAATATTAAAGTGAATCCACATATCTAAAAGATAATAATACATCATGATCAAATGAGTTTATTCAATGGATGCAAGGTTGGTCCCATTTATATATACATACACAAATATATAACTGCTGAATTTCCATATGAAAATATGGAAATTATATATACAAATATATAAATGTGATGTATCACATAAACAGAACTAAGGATAAAAACCATATGATCATATGATCATCTTAATAGATGCAGAAAAATCTTTTGATAAAATCCAGCATCCCTTTATGATTAAAAAAAAAACCGTCAATAAACTACCCATAGAAGGAATATGCCTCAAATTAATAAAGATCATATATGATAATCTCAGCCAGCACTATACTGAATGGGGAAAAGTTCAATGCATTTAAGAACTGAAACTAGATAAGGATGCTCACTTTCACTTCTTCCATTCAGTAGAGTACTGGAAGTCCTAGAAAAAGCAGTCAGGCAAAAGAAGAATAAAAGAAATCCAAACTGCAAAAGAGGAGGTAAGATTATCTCCATTTGCTGACAATACGATTTTATATCTAGAAAACCCTAAAGACCAGACCAAAAAAAGTCTTTGACTTGTTACATGAATTAAGTAAGACTTCAAGGATATAAAATCAAGGTGCAAAAGTCAGAAACATTTCTATACACTACTCATGATCAAGAGCCAAATCAAGAAAGCAATCCAATTTACTATCACTCCAAAAAAAGAAAAGAACTTAGGAATATATCAAATATATCTAACCAGGTTGTTAAGGAGATTGCTACAAGAGAAACTACAAAATACTGATGGAAGAAATCATCAGAGGACACAAACACAAATGGAAAAAGCACCTTAGGTTCACTGATTGTTACAACTAATGTTAAAATGACTATACTGCCCAAAGCAATCTGCAGGTCAATGTAATCCCTATCAATATACCAATATCATTTTATACATAATTGGGAAAAAATTCTTAAAAAAATATGGAACAAAAAAAAAAAAAAAAAAAAGAACACGAATAGTCAAAGCAATTCTAAGTGAAAAAAACAAAGGCTTCACATACCATAGCCTGGTAGTAAACTACTACACAAAGTATCAACATTACAAAATGACACTTGTATTCACTAAATTTAGATTTAAAAAAATAGACTAATTTTCTCTGAAAGTGGGAAGACTAGAGAGTTGGTATTATAAGAAGCACATTCAACTCTTTTCTGATTTAAATAGCAGGCATGTAGAATAGGCGTTAGCCCCAAAGTAGAAAACTAACACATTAACTTTTGAGACATCATTTTTGATAATTAAAAAATGTCAACAATTAAAATAGGAAATCCTGGTTTGGTTTTTGATAAACTCTTTGGTTTACCTTGTGAAATAGTGAGATTCTTAGCACAGAGAAATAGTTTAATAACTATTGATTATTTGCAAAGGAATTTTTGGATAAAACTTTCACAATGAACTATAAGGGTAAAGTGTAGGCTCTCTCAAAATCCAGATAATTTTATAATTTTAATCTCAGAGTTAGGGCTAGTATTATTAATACAAAAAAATCTGCAATGTAATATTATTCTTCAATTACATATCTGGGCCATTGAATAATAATTTTTAGTAGTATTAATACTACTAAAATAATCTTGAATAATTTTTGAATATTATGAGAGACTTATTAAAATGCCCAGGTCCTCAGAGGAAGCAATAATATGTGTAAATTAGTTACTCTTACTACTTATTGACAGGCAAGAATGAGATATATTTAATAGTAAGGATAAATAAGGCCCAACTGGGCATAAATTTGTAGAAAACAAAATGAAGAGAAATGGCCAACAATATTTCTTCAAGGTTCCCTTGGAGACCCAATAGATGGATGATAACTGAATATCACTTCCATAAAGACACAGCCCAATTTTCCAAAGTGTCTATGTCATTACAACCTATAATTAGTATAGCTTCTGAAAGAGGTCACTAATGTAAAACATTTAATATTTATTTACTAAAATAGAAAATTTCTTTGTAACAGGTAACTATAGACATTTAAACAGATCATTACATTTCAGAGGACTCAATTTGTGTCAATGTTTATCAAAAACCAAACCAGGAGTTCCTATTCTGTATAATTCTTTTTTTTTTTTTTTAAGACAAAGTCTCACTTTATCACCCTTTGTAGAGTGTGTGATGTCATAGCTCATAGCAACCTCAAACTCTTGGGCTTAGCCTCCAGAATATCTGGGACTATAGGTCCCCACCACAATGCCCGGCTACTTTTATAAAGAGACAAGGTCTCACTCTGGCACAGGCTGGTATCAAACCTGTAAGCTCAGACAATCCACCCTCCTTGGCCTTCCAGAGTGCTAGGATTCAGGTGTGAGCCACCATGCCTGGCCCTGTATAATTCTATATTAGTAAAAATACACCAACTTTTGGGTAGATCATACTCAAAAATACTAAATTATTATATATGTTTCTACTTAATAGTATTCGTTCATCAAAGTTAATAATTTTGGATAGATCACTGTAGCTTGAACCAAGACTTTTCTCTTAAATGTCATCATTGAAAATTCCTGTATTTCTACTTTAAATCCTAAATTAAATTCATATTTTATGTTCCCCCAATTGGTCAATTCTCCTTGCTTTGCATCCTCAGGAATAACACTATCAATATTCTTCTCATTATTCAAAGTGAAACTTTACATTTCCCTTTCTAAGCTCCATGTCCACACAGAAGCTATGTCCTTTCACTACAAGAAAGAGCCATCTTTCACTGCTTTTTTTATCCTATTTCCATGACTTTGGTTCAAGCCCTAGTTATCTTCTGGGTGCACTCCAATTTCTCATTATTAACATCTGTACTTCCAATCTCTCTCTTCATGAAAGCTCTTGTACACACTTTTATTAAAGTATACATTCTTATCAAGCAGCTCCTTAGTCAAAAATCTTTAGCAATTCACTATTAAATCATAGCAAAAAGCTTAAACTGGCCAAGCATGGGGGCTCATGCCTGTAACTGTGGCACTATGGGAGGCTGACCAGGAGGATACCTTGAGCTTAACAGTTTGAGACCAGCCTGAGCAACAGTGAGATCCCGTCTACTAAAAACAGAAAACAATTAACCAGGTGTTGTGGCAGGGACTTGTAGGCAGGCAGGAGGATGGCTTTAGTCCAGGCGTTTGAGGTTGCTGTGAGCTAGGCTGACACAATGGCACTGTAGCCTGGGCAACAGAGTAAGACTCTGTTTCATAAAAAAAGTTAATTAATATGGCATTAAAATTTTCTGCTATATGATCTCAATCTGTGTTTTTAGTTTATCTTAAGTACTTTGTTTTATAGTCATCATTCTCTAATTAATCCACTGTACATTTATTGTCCATTATTAAGGATAGTCTATGCTTCTAACAGCTGGAGTGGCTTTACTCAATTATCTTCTACTATAGTTTTATCCATTTCAAGATCAATCATAACAGTCTTTATTCTCAAAAAAAAAAAAGTCTTTATTCCCTGTCCTTCTGCTGTTTACACTCGTTTATTCATTTTGTTTTCTTTCCCTTGCTATCCGTCCTCCAATGGAACATCCTTGCTACCTTTCCATTTATTGCATGATACTTTGCATCATAGTTTGGCTTTAAATATCTCTTCTCTCTCACTTAGGATCAAAGACAGCACTGCAATGGTACCATCCATGATTACAGCAGAAACCATGCATTTTGTAAGTGCATTTTGGTTTGACTGCATTACATTGTCAAGAATAGATGGGCTTAGCTTTATGGACAATACTTTAGCAATCTGGAGATAAGAAAAGTCGTACACAAATTGCTTAAAATCTAATATTTGCTTTCATTTTTGCACTGAGATGTTGAGAACATTTGCCCCCCTCCAAATGGAACATCATTTCTTTAGTATAGGTAACCCTAGCATGTTAATTTCTCTCTCTATATAAAGATACAGATAACATAGACTATCCTGTGTCAACTGGGGTACATCTGGTCTAGCAGTCATAGCTACATCCTCCTCTCCTAAACTCTGATGTCATGTGTGACAGCAATTGCCGAGGCCCCTCTCTCCACCCTCCATGTCACTGGGCAGCACGAGGCAGTGGCACAGGCTGCAGGTTACTTACAGGACAGACTAGCCCTTTCCTTCTCACCCTGTGGCAGGGTAAGTTTGTCTGGGTGCTGTCGTCCCCAAGAAGTCCTCTTCCTGTGACTGTTCCTGATTAAGTGTGTCATGGTAATATCATTCTTCCTAAAAATGTCCTTGGGGATGTGAGATCCAAGTCTGCTCAATGGAATATGAAAAATAAAATGCTAGAGAAGTTGAGTTCTATCTCGAAAAGAGACAAAATAATGGAAGGAAATATATCCAATGTACTCAATGCTATTATGAAACCAATACATAATTACCTACACTTTCATACGAATCATAAAACAAACTAGAGTCTGGGAAGAATGAGGAAAGAAGAGGGAGAGAGGAGGGGAGGGGGGAGGGAGGGCATTTGGTGGGACCTTACCTAAAGTGTACAATGCAAGGGTATATGCCCAAACTATTAAGAGTAGAGTGTAAATGTCTTAGCACAGCAAATAAGTGAGGTGAAGGTTATGTTAACCAGTTTAATGGAAGCATTCCAATTGTATATCAAACCAGCACATTGTACCCCATAAATGTATTTATGTACACAGTTATGATTTAATTAAAAAAAAAACAATTCCAAGTTATATGGAGTAAATAAACTTGAGATTTCAAAGATGAGGAAGGATAAGCAAACATTTTAGAGTTTCATGTTGAATTTCAAAAATTATATAACTATGATATAAAATTTGTAAAAATAAAAAAAATACTGATACCACTAAAAAAATAAAAAGTAAAATCTGTTTGCATTTTTGTGTGTGTCTGAAGATGGTGAGAACATTTTTAGTGTTGGTAACCCTACCATGTTAATTGGGTGACTCTTAGAACCATGTGACTCTTCTAACTATAACATGTGATATCATTTTGATATACCAGAAGGTGGAAGGCAGAAAGAATGAGCCAGGGAACTTGATATTGTCAAAGTTCTGGTCTAACTCTACCTGCAGACGTTTATTTTGTGACAAATACATTTCCTTATGGTCTGAGCCAGTTGAGCAGGGAATTTCTCTCTTTGTAGCTGAAGGAGTCCTGGTGCATAGGACTTCATGTTGGCACAGGCATCTTGCTCAGGGGGTAGATGTTAATTACCATTAGGGCTTCAGAGAAGCATGTTCTTTCTGTTGCCTGTCTGAAATGTGCTGGTGTGTTGCTAGGTCCTGAATCTGTCATTTTTCTTTTCATAGGCCCTGAGAGCAGTGGCTATCTCTTCCAGGAAATGCTTCTCTTTACAGTATATAGCATAGAGTTGGTACATGGGTATTCAGTAAACAGGTACTCAGTAAATTGTGAAATGAATGAAAGTGTAAGTAAACGAATACACAAAAAACATTAACAGTACCATCACTGCTACTTCCATTGCTCACAGCTCCCTATCTTGCTTCCTTACCAAGTCAGGCCTATAACGGTGAGCTATGTCCTGAATATTAGTAAAAAGATTAGATAAAAGGGAAGGAAGTTGTCTGCACAGCTATTATGTATTCATTCCTACAAGAAGGATAAAGGAAACAATTTTGAGAGGCAACTTACCCAGTATTTCTTAGAAGAAAAACTACAATCGTCTCTTGTTATATCTTATTGGAACAAAATATTATTTTAAAATATGTTTAGAATCTTACTTTTTAGAGCCAAAACAACGTTTACAAATAATCAGTATGACTGCACTGAGCCAAGATTTATCAATCAACTCTTTCAATTCCTCATTTTTCAGATGAAAAGACTAAAAGCCACTGTCACCAAGATCAGCAATAGTCTTTTTTATAATTCTGAGTTAAAATAAAAATTGCATGTACACCTTCATATTCACTGGCAACATAAAGGATATTTCCCTGGTAATGCTGTTCCAACTCGGTAATCAGTGTAGCTCTTGCATGGATGGAAGTTGAAGATAAAAATAAGACCTGCTCTCTCAAAAATGATGATCTTATTGTCTTCATGCTTCTCACTCACAAAGGCCTGCAAGAATTAAGACATATGTCAGATTTAATTAATACCATTTAAATGGCGTACCACACTATTTACAAAAAAAGTTGTTCTTATCTTTCAAAATCATCTTGTTACAAAAAATGAAAATTCCAGAACATTTTATTTTTTGAACATTTTACAATTTTGCTATATTGAACACTAAGCCTACAACAGCTTCAAAAATTATTTAGAATAAAACAATCTCACTGGCCATTACTAACAACAAAGCACAAATAGAGGAATAGTGTCATGGCTTAGGTTTTAAGTCAAAACATGATATTTATATATAAAGTGTATATATAAAGTACATATTAGATCTGTTTGTAAACCAATTTTCTTTAAGACTTTTGTTCTGGTCTTCAGATTAATGAGGTAAGATACATAAAATTACTCTATAAAATTTAAGGTAATATTGTTATATCTAGTTTCTGAAACTATAATTATCTTAAAAATTTTACATTTTTACAGAAATTTGTCAGATTCAATAGCAACCTAAAGTCCATTACAATATGTTGAGCTTTTTTTTTTTTTAAAAAGAGAAATTCTACAAAAAAATTACATCTGCAAACTCTTATTTTACTCATCAGGTATTTACAGTTGGCCGTGCAAAGCTTGTGCTTTTTCAATACCAGCCTTATCCAGCCCCAGCCTTGAAAGAACTTAATGCCATGCACATCAGCAGACCCACTCTTGGTAATTTAGAAATGTGAACTAAAGCTCTAGAGTAAACAGCATGCCTTTGGTATTCAACACTGCTCCTATTGAAAAGAAGCATCATTTTGCTCTCTCTTCTAGAAATAGGATTACTAATAAACGTGATTGGGGCATGCAGCCAATCTTACTGAATATATAAGTCCCTCTGTTCAGCCATTTTAAAAACGAATCATAGACACCAAAGTAAAAACACATCAACAGTAATTTCAAACAGCCCCAGTATAAAGTAAATGGATTATAACAAACACATACTATATGCTAATTTTTGCAAGGAAAAAAAAACCTGTATAAAATTCGTACCTGTTAATTATGTTTTCTAAAACTTATTGAAAATGGAGACTTTAATTCCAGAGGAGAGACAGGCTCATGAAAAATACAAAACAGCATGCAGGTATAATGACATCTAGTGAAATGACAGGTTAGAGACCAGTACAGAGAAAAAAGGGAATAAAGAAATCTACATGTTGTCAAAGTAGTTTCTTTGACAGCATAATCATTTACATAAAAAAATGTTAAAACAATTAAGATGTTTCCAGGGTAATTTCCAAAATAGGTTCCATGCGGAGCTTTTGTCATTTAGTTTAGTCAATGAAAATAAAAAATTTACCAAATTTAAATAACAACAACACACTAACCAGGAAAGTAAGCCAGGCATTATGTTTAAGATTTCATTATCTATGGAAGAGATTCAGTGACATGTTTTGACAATCTAAGTGTTACAGGATACCATACACTGAATAATAACGTGCTTTTTAAAAGATCTTCATATAGATTTAAATCTATTGCCATTCTAAGCATGCATAGCATTGGTGACTGAAACATACCATTTAGAGTAGAGAGCTTACCTGTGGAGCTGAAAGCCAACCACATCTTTCTTCCAATCTATTCATATCCCTGTCAAAATTGTTTAGGAACTTATAGCGCAGAAGGTCATCATCAGTTAGGTGAAACTGTCTTCTGGCATAATGGTAACTCTCATTATTTCCTTTTCTTGGGAAGTCTAACCATTCAGGATGCCCAAATTCATTACCTGCATTAAAAGACGAATATAAATATCACTTAATAATATTACCATTTCTTTTCTTTCTCTCTCTCTTTCTTTTTTTTCTGAGACAGAGTCTCTTTCTGTGCCCTAGGTAGAGTTCCAAGACATCCTAGATCACAGCAACCTCAAACTCCTGGGCACAAGAGATCCCCTTGCCTCAGCCTCCCGCAACCTGAAACTACAACCACCCACCACAACGCCCAGCTACTTTTTCCTATTTTTAGTAGAGACAAGGTCTCGCTTTTGCTCAGGCTAGTCTCTCCTGAGCAAGCCACCTGCCTCACTAAGATATCCATTATTAAATGTTTTTAAAGTCTTTAAAATCAGGTTAGGCCTTGATTTATAATAGCTGTGTCCTATGAATGATCTACAGGCCTTGTTCAGAAACAGCATGTAGAACACGCAGAAATACCCACTTGGGCTAAAGCCCAAAGTCTCGCCTTAGTTTGGCCACTCATCATTTGCTACACGTCTTAGTTTCCACACCCACACACTCAGACAATTATTTCTGTCATGCTTATTTCATCTCTAAAATAATCTCTGAGATCTCTGAGTAATTTCTGAAATCTCTATTTCTGTAATCTCTGAAACCTGTACAATACTTTACAGTTGGCAAAGGCTTTCTATGTACATTATTTATTGATCCTTGAAGAAACTCTCTATTATGTTCATTTCACAGATGAGAAAGCTAAAGCTCTGGGCAGTTAATGAATTTTCCCAACCTCACATAGCGAATAAATCCAAAATTTGATTAAAATCCAATTAAGATGAATACATTATAATTGTTTTAACTTTTTATGTAAATGATGATGCTGTCATAGAGAAACTATGTTGACAACATAGAGATTTTCACGCACAGAGAATAAAATTCAAACTTTTTCTACCATATCACATTAGGTTAAGTATGATGTAAACTCTAGGTTCTACAGAAAGCCAGGCCATTACTTTTGTTATTAATTTACCTTATTTCTTTTTTAGATCTACTTTTTACCATTATATGTGTTTCTAAAATTTCAAGTGTGCTTCTATGCTTATGTCTATATTTGTATAGGCAGCTACAACATTTGGTTAGGAATCCATTTAGACATTATTTTTCATTATAATAATGAGCACTAGAAACCCAATAAAACTAAAATAGAATAACAAATACATAGTTTTCATCCTGAAAGTCAAATTTAGATATTAGCCATCTAATAGGTTGGCTCTTCTTGTTGTCCGCAAGTTGGATTTCTACATTAAGGTTTTTTTTTGTTTGTTTTCCCTAAAAATTAAATTACTTTCCAAAATTTACTTTCATTGACTACAATTAATTAATGCTGTAATTTTCTAAGCTCATTTTCTCCATTGTGTTAGAAAGTACCATAGCCAATACAAGTGTTCTCTACTTTGAAGACACTAGTATATTAATATTCTAATAAATAAAAACTAATAAATTGGGATGCAATTCAAAATGATTTACTGTAAAATGGCTTTGAAAAGTAAACTCTGCTAAGAAACCCTGTAATTTACATTTATTTGTTCAGGACTACAGTTATCAAAATAAAAAAATAACATCCAAATAAATGAGTTGGTAGCAGTTTCACAGAAATTAAAGTGCCTGTAAACGTTTTGCTAAATTCTAATTTTGGTTTAAATCATAATATTTCTTATGATGTTACCCATAATATGACAGAAGGAAGAATCAGATAACTAGATATCTGACTCTGTATTTACATTAGAAAGCTTTACATTGACACAGAAACATCCCTCTGCTATATTTAAGAGTACTACCTTTGGAGCAGTGGTTCTCAACCTGTGGTCGTGACCCCTTTGGGAGTTTCCTGCATATCAGATATTTACATTACGATTCATAACAGTAGCAAAATTACAGTTATGAGGTAGCAATGAAAATAACTTTATGGTTTGGGGTCACCACAACATGAGGAACTGTATTAAAGGATTGTGGCATTATGAAGGTTGAGAACCACTGGTGGCGTCTGGTTCACATCGTTGCAAGGTGCACCCATGGCACGGATTTATCCATTGGCCATGCAAATGACAAACTGAACCTCCAGATTTGTAGCCAGAGCACATTCTTTACTGATCATGAAGGGACTGCCAGTTTGGGGACAAGTGTATGTCCATGTACCAATCCAAATACTAGTGGGATTTTAACTAGTGGATAACTTAGCAGAGACTAGAAATCCCATGAGGTAGCTGAGGTATATTAGCCTACAAACTGGATCCAGGCTTCCTATAGGCAAAATCCTTTTATTTTGGAATGGCCATGTTTCTCTGGGTTGATTCCAGTATTGATAAGCAATTAAACAATTACTCCACTATCAAGGGAGATGGTTATAACATTATCATCATAACCTCAGAGGAAGCAGGAGCAAATGCTTACCAGCTGCTTATTATGTACCAAGCCCTACTGTGAACCTTTCAATAACCCTATGAGGTAGGCACTATTACTGTCCCAATCATATATATATATAGAAAATTGAAGCACAGAGAGGGCACACAGTGACAAGTAACAGGGCCTATAAACCCACACAGTCAGGTTCCAGCACCGACTCTTGATTACTAATACCCTGTATTGTTCGGAAGTAAATGCTTGGGAAATACAGAACCAAGGATGGCCAAGCCCTCACATGTGGACAGAGATTGCAAGCTAACGGAATGACGTGCACAGCCACATTACAGTGAGAACAGGAGCTGTAGTGAGGGGTTAAGTTTGCCACGAAATAGAGTTTGGGGAAGAGAAAAGGAAGGACAAATAGGAAGAGACTGGATTGGGATGGACTTCATAAAATAAAGACTATGTTGTAGATAATAGACAGGCAAATGTTTTCATTATTGAAATATCTGTTGCAGAATGTGAAAAAGAGACTGGATATTGGGAAAACCTGAATGGGGAAAAAAATGAGTATGGAAATCCTAAGTATAGATAAGAAGCAATGGGAACAGAGAAAAGAATGATCAATTCGAACAGCATTTCTGAGATGGAAACCAGATTGTATGACTGTGTGGATAGTGAGGAAAAGGGAGGTCTGAATGCAATTTGAAGTTCCAAGTTCAGGAGTTCAGGCAGTGACAGCATTAATTGCACTAGAGGAAAATGGTGACAGGGAAAGTTTGAGGTGAGAAGATAATGAGTTCGATTTTATGCCTGCTAAATTAAGGACCTGAAGGATACACAGGCAACCATGGATTTAGAATGAGGGTGATAAAAATAGGGTACTGAAATTCAGGAGAGAATTGCAGGTGGGAAGTACGAATAATTTGTAAGGCCTCAATGAGCAAAGACCATGAGATCACTGGAAGAGAAAGAGCCACAGGCAGCACCCCAAGGAACTGCGGACAGGAAGGACACCTCTTTGGGAAGGCTGAGGAGCAATGGTTAGCAAAGTAAAAGGGACATTGGAAGAAAATACAGAAGGCTAAGAAATGTTTTAAGGAGGCTGGTCGGTAGTATCAAATGCTTAAAAACATACACACAAATGAATAAGAACTTGCTATCTGGCCACTCCTTTGATGGAGCAGTGATGATAACATAGCGTATTCCCCAAAGCCAGGTAGCAATGTGCTTTGCATCATCTACTGTTTGAAATCTTTAAAGACAGAAATGAATATGAAAAGAATTTTGCTATAAGACACCTAGGTTGATAGGGTAAATCAGGTGATCAAGGTAAAACATGATCTCGCTGCAAGACACCCAGATTGATAGGATAAATCAGGTGATGGTGCTGGGAATCCTTAACTCTCATGAATGCTTCATTATTCTACCTGTTCACCCTAGAAAGCCTCTGAGCAAGCTCTGAAGGATTATTTATACATGTAGCATAGCTGACAGTGGGTTCTACTCCACTAAAAATTAACCTTTTAATCATCTTCTTAAAGTAGAATTCTGTTCTGAACAGAACACGCCGGGCACTGGCTGACCTCCCATCTCCTAGTTTCTTCTCAATATTGTACCCAGAGTACAGAGTCCCTACAGACCCCGGGGGAGCTGAATCTGATGCAAGAACAAAAGAGTTTTTATTATTCAAACTTGAGTTTGGGGCTCTGGTAGCCTGACACTGCAGGTCCCCGAAAGAGCCCCTAAGGGTTAGGTATTTATGAGGTTAGGGTACGAGGTTAGTGGATGGGAACAATGGGGTGGCCTCTGATTGGTTGAGCCCTGTTTCTATACCTTATTAGGACTCCTGTAAGCTGATCGGCTTTGGCCAGGGGAGTTTTTCTGTAATTTTTCTGGCTTATCTGGGAACTGAGCCGGGCTATGGTAACAAAATTGCCACCATTGATTAAGATGGGGCCGCCCAGGCCCTGTGCCTCATGGTCTCTCACTCAACACTTGCAAATGTGACCCAAGTCATAGGTCTTATTGCTTGCCATCTTTTCCAGCTACCTCAGGTAGACTAATAAGATGAAAACAACCAATTCATTTTCACCACGCAGTTTATCTTGCTCTTATTATCCTGTCTTGGTGGTATAGTTTTCATCAGTACAAAATGGAACGGTGAGTTTCACTAAAACTATCAGACAGTTTTATTAATCTACCCCATAAACTGTTTAGAAGTAACTGCACCTCAAACACATACACACACACACACACACACACACACACACACACACACGATACAACCCCAGAGGGTTCATGAACTTCTTAAAAAGAAATGCAGCATAAAATTAAATTATCATTTATTTCAAACATTCTAGGGTGGAAAGTTTCATGCTTATAATCTATAGCATAAATGAGTGTTGAACTAAAAGTTTGTGCCCCCTAAAATATATATGTTGAAATTCTAACCCCTAATATATGCTATTAGGTTGTGGGGCCTTTGGAGGGTGATCAAACTGTGAGGGTGGACGTCTCATGAATAAGATTAGCATTCTTATAAAAGAAGCCCTTTGTTTCTGCTGCCACAGAGGACAGAAAGAGAAGACAGCCATTTATGGCCCCGGAAGTGGATCCTCACCAGACACTGGTGCTACATTTAAGGACTTCAGAGCCTCCAGATTGTGAAGAATGGTTAAGCCACTCAGTCTATGGTGATTTGTTCAATAGCCTGAATAGATAAAATAAGCATTGAAGAGTAGCATAATTACAATACAATGAGGTAATGCATGCAAATTGTTTTGAAGCATACAAGACATGCAGTATGTGCTCAATTACTATTGACCCCTAATATTATACTCTTTTATTTTTCTCTAATTTGCTACTTTTATTATACTAGTAATATACAGTATTTTTAAAAATCATACTTAAATACAAACCTACACACATACAATCTGAAATCTTACCAAGTAATCACTGCTTCAATTTGAGTAAATATTTTATATATATATATAGCTATATATTTACATCTCTCTCTATATATCAATACTTACATCCCTATCCACCTAGTACTTACTTACCTACCTACAAAGATGGATTCAGACTATGTGCTATTCTGAATTTTAGTACATGCATTTTCCATGTCAATAAAGTATACACTTCAAGATGGTATTCCATTATGTGTATTTAACACAATGTTATTTAACCTCATGTTAGTCATTTTGTCTTTGTCTAGTATTTTTCAGTATTATAAAAAATGACCAGTTTTATGAATGTATCTCTGTATACTTGTCTAATATTTCCTTAATATAAATTGAATAAGCAAAATATCTGCTCAAAAGATAAACAGCAGATATGATGCTATGATCAAGCATTGTTGAAATGTTAAATATTATTAATTAGTTGAAAATGAAAGTATAAGTTAGAAATTGCTCCCGAAAGTAAAATTCAATATATTCTTTAATTTACATGTTTAGGATTCTAGTTTCCATGTTTAGGATTCATCATTCAAATTTGAGAATTCATTTTAGTGCCCTTTAAGATATGTCAATTTAAAACATTCTTTTACCTTTTCAGTATCATATCTAAAAAATTAATAACCATTAAAAAAATTATTCCCTGAAGTCAAGTTAAGTACTTATAAAAATATTTTTAAAAAGATGAAAACATGGAAAATATTTGGTTCAATTTAGGATTTTGTACATATTTAACCTTTACTCCATTTATCTTTTTTTTTTTTTTTTTGCAGTTTTTGGCCTGGGCTGGATTTGAACCTGCCACCTGGCATATGGGGCCGGTGCCCTACTCCTTTGAGCCACAGGTGCTGCCCTCCATTTATCTTTTTTAGGTTCAAATTCACTACTTTGACAAGCATCCCAGTAAACATACTCATATTATATAATATGAAGATTTCTAAGTTAGGAAATAGAGCTTTAAAAAAAAATTTCCAGACAAAGTAAAGACTATTCTATTAGAGAAACATTTATTAATCTCTATTAGACTCATTTAGATATTATGAAAATCCTCCCGGAGAGAGGCCTCTTTTTTAAATTGAAAGAAATAGAAAGTTGCACGTAACAAAAACAACAAAGACGATAGAAAAAATGTATTGGTGATTATAGACAAAACATTCTACAGGGTGGCTTTTGAACATTATCTCTGTTATAAACGAGCTGACAAGGGGCAAATTAAGTTTAATGTAGACAAACGCAACATTAAATTTCATATTTGGTTCAAAACCGTAAACACGAGCATAAAATAAATGGAAGCAAATGACAGCAAGACTTTCAAAGTGACCTTGGAATAATAGTGAACCATCCTCAGGCTGAGCAGAGAAAACTGGAAAATGCCTGTTAGTATCTTACACTAGCTCACAGCTCACAAACTTAATGAAGAAAAATACTATCATTCAAACAAGTTAAGAATGTTCTTCTCAGCTATGGTCTACAAATTACTTAGGAAATGTGGCAGCATTTGGGACAGTATAGTGAAATATGGCCACCGAAATGAGCTTATAACTAAGGGCTGCTGTATATAAAGATAGATAAGAAATCTAAACTTATTCAGGTGGTGACAAAGGTAATTGATTTATTTTAGTACAGATAAGTTGATGGAAAAGAAACAACATGATTTGAATTTACCCAAATTTATATATGTGTGTGTGTTATATTTCTTTTTATTTTTGTAGAGACAGAGTTTCACTTTATTGCCCATAGTAGAGTGCCATGGCAGCACACAGCTCACAGCAACCTCCAACTCCTGGGCTTAGGTGATTCCCTTGCCTCAGCCTCTGGAGTAGCTGGGACTACAGGCGCCTGCCACAACGCCCAGCTATTTTTTTTGTTGCAGTTTGACCAGGGCTGGGTTTGAACCCGCCACCCTTGGTATGAGACCAGCGCCCTGCCCACTGAGCCACAGGCGCCTCCCAATATATTTCTAAATTTATATGCAAGTGTTAGGTACACATGTAGACATATTTATTGTTCCTCAATGAATGCAACAGGCATTCACGGCCTGAGGTTCATGCCTTCCTTATGATTCCCTGATATTTTATGTAACATGTCACATGTATGTTCATATGTGTATTTTTCCAAGGAGAAAAACAGTTTCTTCAGATTCGTTAAGCATCTGAGGTTTAAGTATATTTGTGAAAGAACTACTCACAGTATTAGAATAGGAGAAACTAGAAGAATAAGTCACAAGTAAGGGCTTTAAAGCAATATATATTAAAAAAAAAAAAAGGAGAAAAAAGTAGAAACAAATTGAGGGAAGCATTATGAAAACCTCTGACCGGATTTTTCAGTAGATGAGAGGCTTAGAAAAGTCAGATCGAAACTAAGCCTAGTGCCTGGAGGCAAGGACCGCGACACTGAGAACAATATTTCTAAGTCCATTATATGCATTACAAATAAACTGGCACTAATCATAAAAACATGATCTTCTTGCTCATTAAATTATGATCATGATCAGTAATGTAATACATAGAAGGATACGTAATTCAAAATCAAGGGAGGAGAGTAATGTTTTTCAGCTGTCACTTGGGACATTTTTAAAGAGAATTCACAGTTTATGCTATGATTCAATGCATTCGACAGAACTGAGTGCTTCCACAAATGAGAAAGCTGGAAACACTGGCTCAACAAATTTAAAAGGATATCAGGCTAGCAGGTGACTATCCCTGCTATAGTTAATGATTCTAGAAAATTCTACCAAGTTTGTTCTCTCTTTCCATTTCCTCTTTACACAATCTCTTTTGTGTCTGGTTCATTGTGAAAAACCTCTAAGCACAAAATTTCTATTGGGACTTCTTTCCCTGTAATTAATTTTTTGCTGTTTGATGTAAAGGTCCAAACTATAAATTGACAAGAAGCCAGCTGGTACAGTGATGAAATTCAAGACAATATAACTAATGAAAAAGCTACAGTTCTGTTAGCTGAACATTTTGATTAGCAGGTTTGTGTGTTTTGTTTCTCTAAACAATAATGCATACTAATTTTACCTAGGAATTAAAGTCTATCACAGCCTCCATGCTGTGGGTGTCATATAATTCATTGCTCTTCTCACATCTATGTATACATGAAAATAATGCATAATCTTAATGAGAATATAAAAACTGTAGCTGCTACTTCTCTTAATTATATGGAAGACTAACTTTTAAAAGGAAGTATCTATTCCACAATCAAATGGTCAGGTTTTCCTCAGATCTTTCAGTGAGTACTTAACTCACCAACGGCTGGGGCACAGCACCAAGTAGTTTTCCATACTAGGACCTACACTTTTCCTTTTGAGAAAAATAAACTTACAGTCACCACCTTTGCTCTGATCAGTCTGGTTTTAGGCAGGGGCCACGTTGAATGTTTCTCTTTCCTTCTCCACTGAAATGTACTGCACCTACCATAGGGCCTCCTGAAATGTTTGTTAGGTTTAGATATTTCCCTCTATAATTGTTGAAGATCTGATCTAATTTCTTTTGAGGTACATAGGCAAAATAAAATTACCAGATCCAGAAGATAATATAAAAATGATCAAAGACAGAGGATAAGATAAAGGGTGGCTTGCTAAAGGAGGCAAACTGAACAGAACTTGGTGCTCAGCAGACGTCTGACTCACTGTTTGAGTCCATGAAGGCCCCCTGCTGTCTCCAGAGTGTGGATGTTATGTAGCTGTTTGTTATCAAGCTTGTGCGTGCGTGCGTGCACACTTGTGTGTGTGTGTGTGTGTGTAACGTATTCCAGTAGTCCTCCCTCAGTCATTGCTTACTGTGGTCAAAAAATATTAAATGAAAAATTTCAGAAATAAAAATTTATGATTCAAATTGAGTGCTATTCTCAGTGGTGTGATGAGACCTTGAGCTGCCCCACTCCATCTGGGCCAGGACATGAGTCAGTCCTTTCCACTGTGTCCACATTGTCTGTACCACATGCCTATTAGTCACTTATGAGGTATGTTGGGCATCGGTGCAATTCTCATGGTATCAGTGTGAGTATGCTCAAATCACCTTTACGCTACTTCACAATGGCCCCGAAGCACAAGTGTAGTCATGCTGCCAGTACTGCTCTAATTCTTCTATTTCATCATCAATTATTGTTGTTAATCTCTTACTGTGCTTAACTTATAAATAAAACTTCATCATGGGTATGTGTGCATAGCAAAAAGCATTGTATATGGAGGGTGTGGTACTATCTGAGGTTTCAGGCATCCACTGGGAGTCTGGGAACATATCCCTGGTAAATAAGGGGCTCTGTTGTATTCACACAAACACACATACAAACTTTAAATACATATACACATATCTAGTACAGGGGACAGTTCTAAGGAAATTAAGAAATAAAAAAGAAATTTAACTCTCCTTCTTAGTTGAACTGAAGATTTATTATTTTAAAAACAAATGCTTTGGTCTTTTGGCTCTTCCATGGTGTCTTTCACATGCACCCTTCCTTGGAACGGTGTAAGTCAAAGAATATATTCTAAACCTCGTGGCTCATTACATTGGCCATATTTTCAACTCTAACACAAGAATACAATTTTAAGACTACTTAAGTGTATCTTACATATTGATAATATGTTTAATATATTAGTATGATCCCTGTTCCCAGAGAGGTTAAAATTTAATAGGGAAGAGATATAGAGTGTACTAAGTAACTATAAAAATATATATTTCCTTAACATGGGATGGGGTGAAGTGGAAGACAGGGATGAAAAAAGAGGGTTAAAAAAATCAGTAAGAGTTAAAACAAAAGAAATAGTAGTAGAGAAAAGTACAGAATGTCATACCATTCCCCCTCCCCAAAGAGCAGATTCAAACACTCTGAGAAGACAACATAGCAAGTCCAATAAAGACAAACGTGTAACTATGTCAACACACAGGGAGAGGAGGAAGACTCAGTGGTAAGGACCACTTTTCAAATTCCTGAAAACTATCTTTGGTATTTAGAAACAAGAACCATGTTTGTGTACTAGGCATGTACTTGGCTTTGAGAAACACACAAGGAATTGACACCATGTGCAGAGATGGAAATGCCTGGGGCAGCTTGTAGGTAAGACCGGTAGAAAAGAGGATAGTAAGACAGGGTCTGAGAAGCCCCAATACTTTTATGTTGTGGGGAGGCAGAAGAACGTGGCAGAAACCTGAAGAGGAAGAGCCCGAGAGGCAGAAGGAAAACCCACGAAGGAAAGAGATGGAAGCCTGAACCCAGGGAAGGAGCGCCTCCAGGAGAAAAAACGGAGAACAGCATCAAAGTTGGTGAGCTGAGTTAAAACTGGAAGTTCCAAAATGATGAACAAAAAGGACGTGAATGGATGGAAGGAGCGGTGGTGTTCAAGATAAAGCCAAGTAACGGAGAACCGTACAGTGCAAAGCATGCTGCAGTTTTTCTCTTTGTTTGTTCTACAGATAGCCAAACAGGGAGGATTTAACCATCTGAGAGGACAATGATCTTTCTTAATTATAGCTTTGTATTTATAAGTTTTTTAATTCTGGCATTATATGGTACAGATGTGACCCTAGTTAAGACATCAAAAAAGAGAATCGTATATTATTAGCTTTCCTTAAAATTCCTATAACAAATGTCCAAACTATTTTAAGTAAAATACATTCAAATACAGGATAAATTACAGTCCTTAATTCCCTCAATAAAGAGAGTGATGATGATATAAGACAAATATTACATCTAATATCTAATATTCTGTCTAATAGAATAGTGACTAATTTACATGTTCCTGATACTAAGAGAGCTGAAAAGAACCAAGAACGTGGAGCTGAATGTCAGAACTACAGTAGCAAGGCTGGTCCCTAACTTCACTCTGCCCTGCTCAGCTAGTCCTCCCCTTGACGAATTACACATAAAAGTCTGAGGCAATAGCTAGATGAGCTATGGACAATTGGAAAATAATTTTCAACTTGAACTGTGCTTGTACGTGGCCAAATCCATCAATCTCTTCATGCATTTACATGATTGGGGGTGCTTTGGGGAGTCAGTTCTCATTAATTAAGCACAGGATAGAGGGTGAAGTAAATGCTTAGGTCAAGTGTCTTAATAAGAAATATAATCAAAATGAAACAAACAAAAACACTCCTTACTGCCAATATCCGTAATTTAAAAAAAGAGATTTATATTCCACATAGATGCTGCAGAGTGAATGTAGACACACGTATAAGCTAGTTTTGTTTGAAATGCTGAAGACTTAGCACTACATATTAAAAGATAATTTTACAACTTTTATGTACAAAAGCTTCAAACTAAATGCTTTTATTTAAAACCTAAAAATGGAAGAATATTTTAAATTAATGACATGTAAAATAATCATAACCAATATTAAAGTAAAAGTAATAATTATGTCTTGAGAGCCACTTATATAGATGGGTTGTGTGCTACAATTAGCAGTTATTTCAAATAATCTTCACAAAAATCTTGTGATGTGGGAGAGAACATTATTCACATTTTCAGATAATAGATCAGGGAGGTAATGTAACTTTCTAAGATTATGAAGGTACAAAGATCAAGTCTAATGTTTAAACTTAGACCCATCTATGTTCTTTCCATTGTAGCCAACACTCAGCATTTGACTCAAGGGACAATAACGGGAAACCTATTATGAATGTGAAGGCATTAGGGAAGATAATGAAGGAGCTATAAAAAGATGTGTCTATTTTCAGTTCTACTATCAAGTGGACGAATGAAGCATACTTACTATTGACCTGGCCTCCTTTGTCCTGTGTGTGTTTTGCTACTATTGCTGGTAGGACCTCAGGCCATGGCTGTTGAATCTCTATAAGGGCCTTTTTTAATCTCCCATATAAAGTCTTAATGCCGTGTTGTGCTTCTACTTGCACTTGGATATTACTTTTTCTCTATTAAAGTAATTATTTAAATAGTGTAATGTGTGCGCTTGTTTGTGTTTTATTTAAGCCTGCCTTTCTATTAGGCAGAGAGCAGGTTAATGTGATAGCAACCATTTAGGACACACTCAAAGATATATTAAATAAATGTTGAAAGAAAAAAATGAACTAAATCATGTTCGCTTCCCTTGGTAGACTATATATTCTGCATGGACAGTATCTACCATTCTCTTTGAACACCTAGTTTGAAATAAACAAATGTATGCACATGGAAATAACCCTCATCAAATTACAATAGGTGGGGACAGAGCAGGGGTGGGGTAAATTCACACTTAAGGGATACAGTGCATACTGGCTGGGTGATGGGCTTATTTATAACTTCAATTTAAATAGTACAAAAGTAACTTATGTAATCAAAATGTTTTTACCCCTGTAATATTCTGAAATAAATAAATGCTGAAATAAATAAATGCACACAAACACACATACACAAACACTTATAAGAAGAAAGAAAAACAGAACACGTCTAACAAATGTTTTGTTACTGATGGCAGAATTGCTTCTTAAGAGGGCCATAAAAAAAAAACAGGCAAAAAATCAATGGGATGGAAAGGGGATAGATAACAAGGAAACATATCTGAGCTATCTGGGAGGGGAAGATGTAAACCAGAAGAGAATGGATAAATCACTTCAGTCCTGTATTTTGGAGAGGAAGTCTATTCTGAATCTATACCAAAGGGAGATAGAAAATTCAAGGTCCCTGTTGATATGTATACTTTGACCTACATGACATTCTTGGTACATTTTTTATCCGAAATAAATCATAAAAGTATAATATAAGCAAAAAGAAAATAATGAACAAAACAAATGGGAAAACAATGAGTATGAGTGTTATTTCTAAGCAAACAATGTTGTAAGAATTCGATATTACTTCCTTCCCCATCCTTCTTTTTTTTCCTACTCCTTCTCCCCCTCCCCCTTTTCTTCTTCTTTTTTTTTTTTTTTTTTTAATATGAGGCTTCCCTTTGTTGTCCAGGTTGTTGTGCAGAGGCCTCACCATAGCTCACCGCAGCCTTGAACCCCTGGCTCAAATAATCCTACTTCAGCTTCCAGGTTAGCTGAGACTACAGGTATGCCCCACCATTCCCAAATAACTTTTGTATATTTTGGCAGAGATGGGGTCTTACTCTTGCTTAGGCTGTCCTCAAACTCCTAGCCTCAACAAATCTTCCTGTCTCAGCCTCCCAAAGCTCTAGGATTATAGGAGTGAGCCTGGCCTAGTATTATTTTCCTAATAGGAAGATTGATAGTACAGCGATAGACTTTTGTCATTCATTCAGAAGTCATTCTGATGATGCCTGAAGCAGAGAACTCAAAATACTCTTTGGGGGAAAATAAACTACATGAAATCAACAATGGTGGGGAAAAATGGATTCTTTTATAAAATCCTATCTGAATTCCGTCTTTTTGTAAATAAGTTAAAAATATCTTTAAAACCATCAGCTACTGGACAACATTATAAAAAAGTGTAAATATTGGATGGCGCCTATAGCTCAAAGAAGTAGGGCGCCAGCCCCATGTGCTAGAGGTGGTGGGTTCAAACCCAGCCCCGGTCAAAAACCGCAAAAAAAAAAAAAAGAAGGTGTAAATATTTCACGTGCAAATAGGGTACCAACTGAAAGACTGCATAACTTTTTAAGTGATAAAAAATACGAGGCAGGAAAACAAGAATATGAAAACAAATAATAAATCAGCTGATCATACACATCTGGTTTTGTGGCTATTGTAATTTTTAGGTTTAAACTGAAAGTTTAGTAATGAAGTCCGATTGTGCTATTTTATTTGTGCCTAAAATTTGCCTATAATTAACATATGCTACCCTGAAGTCATGGTCAGTTCTTTGTGGTCACATCAAACACAAATAGTGATAAAGATTAATAAATTTCCTCGTTCACTATTAAAAGCAAAGCATAGAAATTTAAAAGGGAATTATGTGGTTTTCCCATTTCTGTGGTTATGTGTAACCACAGAAATACAACAATTGGAAGGAAAATGTTCACTTAAATACTCTGCACTTGATAACTGACATCAGTTTATTTTCATCCTGGTATCATCCCCAGGTTAGAGAAGTGTCTCTCTAAGAATGCAAAGCTCATTTGAGGTGTAGCTGGCTGTGGCTCTTCCAGGGTTCCATCTCCCGCAGCTCTCCTTCAGTAGTGAGCAGCTCTAAGTGCTCAAGTAGAGAGACTTAACTACCTTCCTATGACTCAATCAAAGAGCCAGTATCAGTTGCCTTTGGAGGATGCTTCTAATGTTCCATGTTCCTGCCAACAGCCAGTTATCCTTGTCTGCTTCCCAGCTATTAGCTCCTGCTTCCTTTTGGGCTGCTGGTGCCAGAGAAATGAGAAAAAAAAGTTCCATAGCAGCATGATACCTTTTGGAAAACACTATGAACTTCTTCCTCCAACAAGAAAAAAAGGTTTGCTCCAGGCCGCTCCCTCCACTCTGGATAATACTGATTTTGATTCTTAAAAAAAAAAAAAAAAGACTATAAAGTTCTGAATAGACCTATCAACCAGGTCTGAAGGCAATTAAAAGGGAGGCCTCAAAATCACATAAATGACCTTAATATTTTAAAAGTAACGACATTTAAAGTATTATATCCAAATCTTCTAAAAGGTTTGGTACAATAAATAACAAACACCAAGACCTTTCATAGGGGTGTACCATAAAATCTTTCATATTGTTAAATCAGTCTCTGCATTTCCACAAAGATAGACTTCTCAATGAAAGAAATAGTTTGGCAGTGGAAAAAAGAAAAAAAAAAACCAGCACATAAAGCAATATAATCAGTGATGGGGTATTGCATTTAACTTTGTCATGTAGAACCATTCATTACTTAGGTTATGCCATTTGTAAATGCTCATTTGTACTATTCACACTGGGATTAGTAGAGTTTTTTTTATTATCTTTAAGCTTTATCTCCCAGTTTGCAGATACTGCATCATAAAACCAGATGACAGGTGGTAATCTGATCATGACCCAAGTTTCCTGCTTTTATGTCTTCTCAATTAATTCTTTCATTTGCAATGCATAATTTTGCCTCTAGAAATTCTGTCCATTTTTTAAATAATCAAGTTTAATACCGGTCTCTAGTATTGAGACGTATCTTTCAGTCAAAAAAAATATTTTTAGCTTAATAAATCACTTTTCAGAAAATAGACACTTCTTAACTTCCCTTTATGGTTCCTTGTTTTTGTTCAGTGATTCACAAGCATGTCTATGTGAAAGTTCTTTCAAAGGGAGCTAACTTCAGTGGTAGATAGTCGCTTTTTGCTCCTCTTCCTTCTTCCCTGTAGTTTGGAAATTTGATTTGGAGTATGTAGGCGGGTGTTCTGTTAGTGTTGTGTCCTTCATTCGTATAGTGAAATGTTTTCTACGTGTGGATGTAAAACTAAGCAAAATTAATGTACTTGTGCCCCAAATTTTAAAAGTAGGATAAATATCTATGAAAACTTCCACTCTTCAGGTGAGAAACTACCCATATAGTACAGAGGGAGGCTTAAAATGAAATATACATTATCATAGAATATCATAAAATTTACTTAATGTTTACTTAACGTCAAACAAATATACTGAATTTTAAACAATATGAAGAAAGCTATGCAAAAATGTAATAGCTTGCCTAAAGAGTAAAGAAATACCTAGCAGATTCTAATTCTATAAAGAAGACTAAAATAAAAATTCAACATTATGCCATAATGAGTATCCGAGTCCCTCACAAACTGGTACATGAAAAAAAAAATTACACACACACAGACACACACACACACATATATATGTATATACATATATGCACATACACACACACACTTTATGGTTTTTTCCAAAATTCATGAAACTTTATAAGGGATAATTCCATGTGTCATGTATTTGGGAGGGTAATAATAAACTTTGACATTCTCACTGGCAGATGTCAAGACTCATGAATATCTAAATACTCAAACCTTGTCAGATATGTTAGCCTACCATCAGGAAAATACATATTTACTTAAATATTATTCCTGTGATATACTGAAATAATAATTTAAACAATTCTTATAGGAATGACCAGAACACAGGGGGTAAGAGGGTAAACCCTATTTGGTTTGACTTATTTAACTACAAATTCTATTACACAGTTTTATGCTTTCAAATAATTTTCTGAGTATAAATTAGTTCAGTTTTCAGTTAAATAAAGAGAAATTACTTCTAGAGAAACTTTTTAAAAAGGCAAAATTATGTGTTGTTATAGTGGGTGAAGCATGAGATATGGAAACAAAAGATGTGAATTTTAGGACTGACATAATATGTAAGATGTTTTGTCAATTACCTCACATAACCTAAAGTTGTGTAAGTTTTCACTGATCTAACACTTATTAAATACAAGGCATCAAACTAAATGTTTAACATCATCAAATATTTTAAGTCTTACAAGTGTCCAGTAAGATAGGAACCATTATATTTCCCCTTTTTCAGATGAGGAAAGTAGGGCCCAGGAAGATTAAGTGACATGCCAAAGATGATACAGATAGGAAGTTAAGCTACCAGAATCGGAATATAGGCAGACTAGTTCCAAACCTGAATCAGGTACTAATTTATACTTTCTCAAATTGAAAATTATGAAAAGGATACTGGCCTTGCATGTTGGTTGTAAAAAGTGAAATTATGCTTGCCAAAATGCTTTGTAAATTGTAAAAGTCTAAACAAATGCAATATATGCAGACAATTATGTGGACATATATATAGGGGAGTGGTCATGAAGAATAAAGATGCTGTGATTTGGCTACCAGACAAATGTCAAGAACAAGGAAAAGGAGGAAACAATGAAAATGACTCAATTTCATTGGTTGATCACTGTAAAAGTAATGATGTCAGTGATCATGTGATGATGGTGAAAGGGCATCAAGGTTTGCAGAGGGATGGTTTCAGTTTTAGATTCAGTGACTTAAATGAGCCAGCAACATACCCAGAGATATCAGGCAGGCAGCTTCAATATTTATGTTTGCAGTTTAGAACAAAAGGTTAGACCTGAGATACTAATCTGGGAATTATCTATGTTAAAGAAATGCTCAAAGCATAAAAGCAGGTGAGCTATCTGAGGGAGAAAAGGTAGAGAAAAGGTAATTCCAGGATATCACCGGAAAATGAGAGGGAAAAGCGATCTGAAGGAGACCCAGGAACCGTGGTTAATAGAGAAAAGAAAAAGGGGAAAACTTGAGGAATCACACGATAGGAGAGTTCTGGTCATGGGTGCACTGATCTGTCGGTCAAGATGACCTTGAAAATCAAAAAGTACAAGGGTCTGAGAGGTGAATACAGTATAAGTAGGGTCAGCACACATTGCTACACCTTGGAGCTTGACAAATAAGGAAAACATAAAATAGTATAATAATTAGCTATTATTATAGCTTAGAAGCCTTTTTCTTGATTTGTAAAATGTGTTTTAAGTTATTTTGATAGTTTCTCAGGCTCATTTCCTAGTTCCTTTATTATACTTATCAAACTAATTACAGCATATATGGATCAAAATCGTGAAGAGAACCATTCAGTTCCTACTGCTGAGATTGCGTATTTTAGACACACTAAAAAGGAGGTATTTGCTGGTTCATATAAATACAATTTTTAAAAAACTTAAGTATCATTTATGTGTGTGTATATATCATCAAATTGCAGAGGCAATTCTGCTTTGTTATAAAACGCTTTGTGCTAAGGGTCCAAAAACAATTCTAATTAGTAGAATTGAAAAATTCAGAGTTTCTTTCTGTAAGTCATAAGAATCATATCTGCTTCTCCAATTAATCTTTCCAAGACAAAACAAGAAATCACCTATGAAAAGTCTTTATTCCTAAGGAAACAAGTCTTTTGTGTATCCAAGGTTACATAGATAGAAAATTATTTTAGGGAAAAAAACAAACCAGGCTTACACAAATGGATTTCAATTTGTGAAATGTTAATGTATATAACAATTATTTTCTTCAGCAAAAAATAATTTTCATATGTACATATAAGAATATAGAGATATTAGACCTTTTTCTAATTTAAACATGTAACCGTAAAGTCAACTGATTAAAAATGAGCAGATTTCCATGTCTTTTACTCAAAGAACTCTGATGGTCTGTAGGAAGAAAAATTAGAATTTAAAAGTGTCAGTTCTTTATCTTAAGCTGTCTGGCCTTTGATGTTATATTTGTTTAGGCACCTCTTGCCCTCATTTAGTTGGGGGCAGCATATATTGCCAAGGAAAGGAGAAAGAGTGAGAAAGAATAAAAATTAAGTTGGAAGTAGGCTGGCAGTAGGAAGTAGGCTGGCAGGCATTGAAGGCTTTTTTCCATTTTCAAAATAGTAAAACTTTTATCTTTTAGCTACTTACAGAAATATTTTCAAGAGAATAAGTACTTTCATCAATACCAATGTAAGAAAGAATATGCACACTCTTTGTTTTATTTTACACAATAGAACATTGAGTAATATGCAAACGGTCATGCCAGGACAAAAATCTTACCCTTCTGTCCTAAAAGTAGAGTTTATACATCAAGCCAGCAAACGTTCACGATTATGCTCTGGGGACCATTTAGAGATAAGCAGAATGTAGAAGGCCATCCTTGCGGGGAAGGCCCAGAGGGACAGTGAATAGCGCGGTTTTTCCAGTAGGCACCCTGCTTACCCTTTCCTTCACACACACTTCAGGACCATTTTAAGACATTAATTTCCCTAATTGCTCTGACCCCATGAATTTTAATACTACAATTATCTCTCATATCTGTTTATATAATGTGGTACTCTGAAGGGCCACCAACTATTGCAATATCTAAGTTTTTTTTTTAATCCTCCATCAAGAATCAAATTTTGCTCCTACTGAGGGTCTTATCACCCCTATTGAGAATGTTGAGATGATGCACGTTCGTGAAACATGAAGACAGCCACTTTGCTAGACTTGAGCGGGTTCACTCTGTTTTATGTGTATAGGGGGTACTCTGCCCTTATCGGGTCATCATGTAATTGTTTAAATACACCTCTTTAAAGAAAATATAAAGGGAGCATACCATCAAACTCTCTTTAGGAACTATCAGGAAAGGATGCTCTGAAGATATCAGGAATGGCTAACAAGCATCATCATCATAGCGTTCCAACTTGCAAGCAAAATAACATGCTCAACTATTCTTATTTATTCTCCCAACATCTATTTGGCCTCATTTCTAGTAGAGGCCATAGATAAATGATTTTAAAATCCCCTAATTCAGAGAGAAAGAGAGAGATTCCTGTCAGTTCACATAGCCTTCAGAAGACTCCTGCTTTAATAAATAAAATGCCTTCTAAAAAGTCAATAAATAGATTTCTCCAAAGGTACCAGGCTTATGAATGTTTATTTGTTCAACGTATAATTAAATTCTCATCATTTTTAAGTCTACACAAAGTAGGCATAAAACAAACTGCTCTTATAGCATTTTTACATTATAACAAAAAGGTAAAGGAGAGAAAATACAAAATGTAGAGTGAATTACAGTACTCTTAAGTGATCTTTTACACTATGTAGAACAATTAATATTTCTTACTAAACCACAAAAAATATCTTGGAATAATCCAAGATATCTAGCTGTCTTCTTGTTTGTAGAAAAGTGTTTTATGGCTGACTTTTGTGATGGGAAGGAGAGGCTATGAAGGCTAAAACCCAATTATAGCACAGGAATACAGGGATAGGGGAAAGGGAGGGGAGGGGTGGGGGGAGGATGGGTAGAGGGAGGGCAATTAGTGGGAACACACCTACGGTGCATCTTAGCAGGGTACTGGCGAAACTAATTAAAGGTAGAGTATTAATGTCTTTATATAGTCATCAAGGAAATGCCATGAAGGCTATCTGTAACAGTACGATCAAAATATTTCTGAATGTATATGAATCGTGCCCTGTGATTGCACCAATGTACATAATTATGATTCA
>CAUYON010003716.1:0-20841 GCA_963573935.1 Arctocebus calabarensis
GTTTAAAAGAAAGGCGATCATTTTTTACCTGTCATCATCAGGCGTCAGGTGAGAGAAGCCAGGTCTTGCCAGTTTTCAGAAGAGGCAAGCTTTAATAAGTCTGCTGGAGGAGCTGCGGTCGGCTGGCCCTATGGCCTCTCCGGGCTAAGGGGCAGTCGGCTTTCCACTGGCCCTTTCTTTTGTAGAGAAGGCATCGCCCTGGTGGGGGCTTAGGATTGGGGTAACATTGTACCCAGTGGTCTTCACTGCATTTGTAGCATAGTCCAGGTGGTTGAGTTATGAAGTAGCCTTTGGCTCCTGACTTAGGCAGATTAGAAATGATGGCCTCAGTCATGTTGTAATGTTTATTTTAAAGGCTGTGTTTAAGATTATAGCCTGGGGTGTCAGGGGTCTGTGCTCCAAGCGCTTAAGCTTAAGTTTGATGTCAGGGTAACTTTGGTTATGACAGATAAGTTACTAGAATGTTTTTCCCACTTATTGTTTTAGGAGTTTAATTAGTATACTTAATAAAAGCCTCAGTAAGGTGTTAGAGGAAAGTTGAAGGATTTTAAAACTTATTTTATATGACTTTCCTTAATTTATCCTAATTGATAACCTTTTAGGTGGAAGCTCTAAGTCTGCAAAGAATGCAGGTAATAAAAATGTCTTTACTTCTCTTCCCACATTATTATTATAATTTAATTTAGTTAGGAGTTAGGGACTGCAGTGTTATCTGTAAAAAGCTTATTGTTTGACATATGAAATTGATCTCCTGCCTTTTCCACCTTCTCTCACACTTGCACTCGTTAGAGGTTAGGGTATGAGTTAAAATAAGTTGATAGGATATAGTAATAAATTGAAACTTTTGAATAAAATGAGAAGGATTAGAAGTAAAGGAACTTAGTCTAATTTTAAGGTGTGTGAGTTTAGCTATGGGAAAGGAATAAACAGAAATTGCATCAGTTACTTCGCGGAGCAGGCCTAGGAAGTGAGAGAGAGTTGAAGGTTTTTTTAAATTTTGAAACAGATAGGAATGGGATTGGGTGAGGGGACTGGAGGGAAGTTAAGGATAAGTAGTGGAAGTTACTGTAGAATTATATGGAGGAGGTGGAGGAAGAAGGAGGTAAAGGGGTCTGGAAGTGTTTCTTGGAGCAGTCAGAAGTGGACTGAGAGACAACAGGAAGAACTCTGAGGGCCAGTTGCGGAGGGGGGGGGAGGAGGGGTGGAGTTAGAAGCTGACTTTAGATTGGTTGCTGGGGAAGTAGGAGGGAAAAAGGGTGGAGGCAATTGTGTGGTTAAGGGAGGAGCTGAATATGGCGGGAGGGTTTGAATAGGTTTTGTTTAGGGAGATTGAGGGTAGAAAGAGTTCTTTGTTACAAGAATTTTGGAATTACCTGAAAATAAATTAGGTTTGGTTTTAAGATAGGAGAAGGTCTGAATGTAGAGGACCTTGCTCCATTTGCCAAGGTGCTTACAACAGTTATATAAGTTTTGGACTAAAGAAAATTAAGTGAACTATAGGTTGGCTAGATACTTTGGTTATTTAGCTTGTAAAGTGGCCAAACCTGGGTAGAGAGTTTAATTCTTTTGGTTTTTTTAAGTTTAATCCTAATTTTACCAGGTGGCGTAATAAATACCCTAAAGGGGAGTTATGTGGGATAGAATAGCTTGCACCCATGGTGATTAGTTGCAGAAATAAAGCATGAGTGGAATCACATGAGGACCAGGACAAAGGAGGAACATCTTCCCTGCTTTGTTGTTGGCCAAGAAATGCGAGGACACAATTTAGGATAGCCGTCATTATGCCTAAATCTGTGTCAGACCCTTGGGGCCGAGGACAGCTTGAGACCTGGTGCCAGGAATTTCCGAGTGAGGCGTGGAAGCACTGAGCTAGGCCACGCAAGGTTAAGGGGAATTGGGAACTCAAGCCTTGAGAAATGGGTGAATTGCCAGGATTGCAGGCAACCTAGCCTACTATTAGCAAAAACTCATCCCATAGGGGTACTTACCGAGTTCAGAGAAGGTGGTATTAAGTGCTGGGTATGGCGCCTTGGCAGATGGACAGAAGCGGATGTGGTGGTGAGAGCTGGGAGTGTGGGAAGAAGATAGGGAGCTCTCAGGAACTTGGAGCATTCCCTAATTAGATCCCACTTCTGACACAAGATGAAAGGGGTGTACTCGACTGGCATAAACCTCACAGAACACCAAGGCTTGTACGAAAGGTCTTTATTGGTAGGGGATGCTGCATGGCAGCATTAAGGAGGAGGGGAGAGAGAGAGGAACAGGGGAAGAGAGGAGAGGAGAGAAGGGAGGGAGGGGGGAGACAGAGAGAGAGAGAGATGAGACACACGGGGTGGGGGAGAGAGAAGAGAAGAGAGAGAGAGCAAAAGAGGTTCGGTTAAGGGAAGTGCCAGGATGGTAGAATAGCCAATAAGGTGTTACTGCTCTGGCGCACAGAGCCGTAGGAGGTGGGCCATAAGTTTGAAAATGTTCAGTGGGTAATTGGGATAGGGAGATGAAGTTTTGCAATTATCTAACACAGGCCATAAAGGTTAATCATAAACTACTGTCACAGAAAAGTAAGCATGGTTTGTAAGGCATCTGGTTTAGTAGTTCATCCATCCTTGGATGGGCCCAGGCCAGGAACTTGCTGTGGCTTCCTCCTTCAGAGTGGTTAGGGTCTGGCATTAGTCAAATGGCTGCTCTGAGGGTTCCTTGACTTTGGTTTTCTGCCTTATCCCTACATTACTTGTTTCCAGTCACTTGACATGAAGAACAAGATGAGACAGCACGGTAATGGTAAAAGTGAGTGTCATTTTTTTTTTTGAGACAGAGCCTCAAGCTGTTGCCCTGGGTAGAGTGTCGTGGCATTACAGTTCACAGCAACCTCCAATTCCTGGGCTCAAGTGAGTCTCCTGCCTCGGCCTCCCTAGTAGCTGGGACTGCAGGCGTCCACCACAACGCCCGGCCATTTTTGTTTTTGGTTGCAGCCGTAATTGTTGTTTGGCGGGCCCAGGCTGGATTCGAACCCACCAGCTTAGGTGTACGTGGCTGGCGCCTCAGCCCGCTGAGCCATAGGCACCGAGCCGTGAGCGTCATTCTTGTAAGAAACTTAAATATTTTAGGATCTCTGATTGCATAGCTTTCTCTTCTCTTTTTATATTTTCACTTGCTAAATATTATCCTCTATGCCAGTTAATGATGATGTAAATAAGTTTTATTTCATTTTAATTTTTATTAAAAATACAAATTATACATACAGAATATTACTAGTAAGTGGAGATAAATGTACACAGGAACAAAACAAAAATGTTAGCAGGTTTTTTAGCAAGTGCACATTGGGTGATGTTTTGTTTTCTCAATTTCCCAGTGAGAAACTTTACCACGGAAAAATAAGACACTATTTACGTATTTATTCAATTAACGTAATCCTGAGGATTTTCTGTTCTAGGCAAAAACTATGATTAGAAGGAACAAGTCACAATAACTGTTTCATTTTACTAAGGATATTTATCGAAATTTTTTCCTAGATTATGCTTTCAGCATTTCCTCGAAGGAATTAGCAGAACTTCTTAAAATGAAGTGGGAAGCGATCTGATGAGATCTCTTTTTAGAAAAATACCTAAGCAAATTGTGGATAGTCTTAATATGAGCCTGGAGGTTGGGAAGCAAAATTAAGCTCTTTCCAGGAATCTGGGGAGGAAGATGAGCTGCCCTTGAGCTGAGATAGTGAATTGGAAAGGAAGGAGCAGATGTGGGAAGAAGGCACTTCAAAGTAAACATACGCCAAATTAAACTGCCTTTTTATAACTAGACTCTCTCCCTCACCCCTCTAATTCACTTCTCCTCCCCCTTTCTCCTTGGACTACGACTCACTAGCCAATACAAAACTTTCACTTCTACGCATCTCCATCTCTAGTCCATCACCAAAGTCCTGTTAGGCCTTTTTCCTAAATATAACATCTCCAAAATGCATACATTTCTCTCAACCCCTATGATTACCCCTTAGTTTAGGCCATCATTATTTCCTGCTTGAATTTGAAAAGAGTTTCCAACTGCCTTTGGTTTTTTGCTTTCAGTTTCACTCTCTACCAGATCAGAGTGATTTTGCCAAACTGAAAATCTGTTCCTGTTACTCCTTTACTTCAGTGATTTTTGGTGCTATTAGGAAATAATCCAAACTTTTTAAAAAGTGGCTTCTAAGGCTTTGCCAGAGCTAGACCCTGCCTTTCTTTCTAGCCTCGTTTCTTTTCACTCCCTTCCTCACGCCTCTCCAGTCTGTGACTTCTCACAGAAGTAGCCAGCTCCCCAGCTCACTGTTACTCACGCTTCTTGGCACAGTATTCTATCTACCACCTGGAACTCTCTTCTCTTTTTTCTCTGTACCTATTTAATTCCTTGATATCTCAATTTAGACATAACTCTTGAAGATGAGAAATAGACAGTTCTATTCTTTCTATATCTAAGTCAATTGCAGCTCTAAGAGCTCCATAATTTTTGTCTTGTATGATTAGTGAAGATATTCTGGCGCCTGCCCCTGCGACTCCTAGGCTCATTACTACTGCTAGTGTGACAGCTGAAATTGGGTCTCGTCTAAATCTTGGGTGAGCATTTTCTATTTGAATAAGTTCAGTTTTGACTGGGGCACTCCAGCTAAACCATTCTGATGTTTCACAGCCCCAACTTGAGCAATAGAAATCTTGTGGCCCCCCACATTGTCTTACTTGGTCTGGGGGTCGGTTGGTTCCTGGGCAAACGTGTAAGTAGGTATTACATAAAAGAGCTCGTTTGGGTGTACTGTTGCATCCAGGGGGGCCTATATGGGTTTGGGCATCATCATGGTCCCAGGTGCCTAAAGCTAAGTCACGTAAGTTGAATTTAAGGGAGGGCCACCAAGTCCCCTGTAGGTGCTCACCTCGGGTCTCATTTATGGTTTGTCCTGTCATGGCACTGATTAGCCTCTAGGTGACCTGCATGGGAATGTGAGGTGAGCCGGTAGTGAGGCTAGTTAAAGACAAGAGAGTGAGTAGAAATTTGTACATTTTAGGATGTAGATTTTTTCAGTTTGAGTTTTAAGGGGTTGCTCTTGTTTGTTTGGATTTTCCACTGTGGAGTGTAATCTTCTTTAATAGCAAAGGGGTCTGCCATCCAGGCGTGGGTGTAGTGGATCCAGGAGGCAATGCCATCTACTTTGAGGGCGGTGGGCATGGTGAGAATCACAGTGTATGGTCCTTTCTACTTCGGCTCAAGGGTTTCGTGGCAGTGTCTTTTGACGTACACCCAGTCTCTAGGCTGATATGCGTGGGGTTCAGGGGTGGGGCCAGTACTGTAGAGGGCGATGATTTTTTTCCAATCTTCTTGTTGTCCCCACTGGTGGCAATGTTAGGACAAAGCATAATTAGCATTATCTTTTTCAGTAGCTATTACTTTTTTTCGTAAGCTAGGGATAATGGAGGGGTGGCTTTCCATACATAATTTCAAATGGGGTTTTACCAATTACATAGGGGGAATTCCTTACTCTATATAAGGCAAAGGGGGGGAGGGACACCCAGTCTCCGCCAGTCTCAAGGGTTAATTTGGTAAGGGTCTCTTTTAGAGTTCGGTTCATTTGTTCTACTTGACCTGATCTCTGGGGTCTATAGGCACAATGAAGCTTCCAATTGACCCTAAGTGCTTCAGATAAGCTTTGCACTATCTGAGAGGTGAAGGCAGGCCCATTGTCAGACCCTATGCTGTTTGGGAGTCCAAACCTAGGTGAAAGATCTTCTATTAATTTTTTTGCTACTATTTGAGCAGTTTTACGTTTAGTGGGAAAGGCTTCTACCCATCCAGAAAACGTGCCTATGAATGCTAATAAGTATTTGTATCCATATTTGCCTGGTTTGATTTCAGTGAAGTCAATTTCCTAATACGCACCTGGTTTTATCCCACGTTCCTGCAATCCTGGGCTGTGGGACTGGGGGGTGCTATTAGTCAGGCGACATACTTTACAAGAGGCAACAATATTATCAATTTCAGCATTTTGGTTTTCGATTTTGATTTTAGCATGTCTAATAAGGTCTTTCATCTTACGGGTGCCCAGGTGGGAAGTTTGATGCATCTGTTGGAGGACTTCAGCTCCTAGTTTAGCAGGGAGGAGGAATTTCCCACCATAAGTGCACCACCACCCATTGTAGCGTGGTGGGCAGTGAGCTTGGGGAATTTGCTGGAGCCATTTGAGGTCTTCAGGCGTATAGTCTGGTTTTTCTGGCAGGTTTGGTGGCTCTGGATTTGATATGTTAAGCAAGAGCTCGGGTTCTGTTGTTGTGGCGACTTGCTTTGGTACTTGGTCGGCATGTCTGTTGCCTCTGAAGAGTCTGTCCGTTGATGTCCCAGGCAGTGGATTATGGCTAACTTTAGGGGGAGCCAGATTGCCGCTAGAAGGTCTAGTATTTCTTTTTTGTTTTTAATAGTCTTTTCTTCTGAGGTAAGGAGTCTCTGTTCTTGGTAAATGGCCCCATGAACTTGTGTTGTTGCAAAAGCATACCGGCTGTCTGTGTAGATGTTAAGCTTTAGCCTTTTGCCTAGGGTCAGAGCTTTAGTAAGGGCTATCAGTTCAGCTTTTTGAGCTGAGGTCCCGGCTGGAAGCAATTCTGCCTATATAATGTTAGTTTCAGTTACTACTGCGGCTCCTGCATACCTGTATCCATTTCTGATGAAGCTGCTACCGTCCGTGTACCAGGTTGCTTCTGCATCAGGTAGAGGCTGATCTGTAAGATCTTGGCGTATACAATGTACTTGGGCCAAGATTTCAGTGCACTCGTGAAGTGGTGCCTCTATATCCGGGTCTGGCAGGAGGGTGGCAGGGTTGAGTGCTGCCTTGGGTAGAAACTGAATTCTGGGAGGATTTAGTAGGAGGCTCTGATAATGAGTGAGTCGGGTGTTACTCATCCAACAGTCAAGGGGCTGCTTTAGGAGTCCTTCTATGGCATGGGGGGTTGTAATCAACAATTCTTGCCCTAAGGTGAGTTTGTCTGCATCTTTGGTGAGGAGAGCAGTAGCAGCAATAATGCGCAAGCACAGGGGCCATCTGGACGCCACTGGATCTAGCTTTTTGGACAGATAGGCCACCGGTGTATACAAGGTCCATGTGTTTGGGTTAACACTCCTTTAGCTATTCTTTTATGTTCATTTACATATAATTGGAAAGGTTTGTTTATATTTGGGAGCCCGAGTACTGGGGAGGAAAGTAAAGCAACTTTTAAGTGCTTTGAAGGCTTTATCTCTTTCTTCTGTCCAGTGGAAAGGCTGGCCTTCTTTAGTTGCCTCATATAGTGGCTTGGCTATTTCTGCGAACCTTGGGACCCAGAGCCTGCAGAACCCCACAGATCTGAGGAATTCTCTAACTCTTTGGGGTAAAGTGGGAACGGGGATTTTCAGGACTGTTTCTTTTCTAGCTTGTGACAGACAGCGTTGGCCATCTTTTAGTATGCACCCCAGAAAACTTGCAGTCTGTTGGCAGATCTGAGCTTTCTTCGCTGAGGCTCGATAGCCTAGAGCTCCTAAGGCAGTTAGGAGGTCTTGTGTTCCTTTTCGGCAATGAACTTCATTCTCGGCTGCTATTAAGACGTCATCTACATACTGAAGAAGGGTTAAGTTTGGGTGGGTTGTTCGGAAATCGCTTAGGTCTTTGTGGAGGAGTGCTTCATCAAATGTGGTGGGAGAGTTTTTGAACCCTTGGAGTAGCCGAGTCCAGGTTAACTGTCCGTGGATTCCTTGTCTTGGATCGCTCCATTCAAAGGCAAACATTGCCTCGCTCTGGGGTGCCAAGGGAAGACTGAAAAAGGCATCTTTGAGATCAAGATCACATTTGAGTTGGGGCTAATAAACTCAGCAGGGTATATGGATTGGGGACTGTTGGGTGAATGTCCATGACCTGCTTGTTGACTTCCCGTAAATCCTGCACGGGGCGGTAGTCATTGGTCAGTGGTTTCTTTACTGGTAACAAGGGAGTGTTCCAGGCCGACTGGCAGGGCACCAGGATTCCTGCCTCCCAGAGTCAGCGGATGTGGGGGAGGATTCCATTCTTTGCTTCCTGAGGCATGGGGTACTGCCGTACCTGCACAGATTCGACCATCGGCTTAAGTTCTATGAATATAGGTGGTTGATGGGCCATGAACCCTACCCTCCCGATCTTTGCCCAGGCAGTGGGAAATTCCGTTAGCCATTCAGACAAGTCCGGTGTCAAGAGGCCTGGTTGGGGAAACTGGTGGTAGTCGGTATTCGTCCTCTAAGTGTAAAGTTAGCACTTGGATGGGGTGGCCTTGCCTGTCTGTTACTCATGAGCCGGTTTTCTCAAAGGTAATCTGGGCCCCTATTTTATTCAGGAGGTCTCTCCCTACAGGGGGTATGGGCAATCTGGTATAACCATAAATGCATGGGATACCTGGCCCACACCTAGGTCCACTGTTCTTTGGGTAGTCCAAGAGTACTGCTTAACACCAGTGGCCCCTTGTACCCATGACTTGCGAGTGTCTAATGCTCCGAGGGTCTTGGTTAACACTGAGTGCTGAGCTCCTGTATCCATTGGGAACTCGATGGGGATCCCCTCCACCTTAAGAGTTATCTGGGGCTCAGGGAGGGGATTTGAGCCCTGACTCCCCTAGTCACATAACTCACCTAACTCCAGTATTTGGGTATGTCCTTTCTGAGGAGGAGCAGTTCTTTGTCTGTTAGGGCACTCTCGGGCCCAGTGGCCAATTTCTTTGCAGTGGGCACATTGGTCTCTGCACAGCCTAGACCTAGGTTCTGTCCCCTCGTAAGGCTCCTTACCTCCTCCTATTGCTAGTCGGTGAAGGCGTTGTACTCTCACTTCTGGTGTGTTGGCTGTGGATGCGAGGAGGATCTTGGCCAACTCTTGGGTCTGTTTTCTTGCTGCTCGGGACTGTTTCTCTTCTGGGGTTTCCCTGTTGTTGTACACTTTTTTTTTGCCACAGCAAGTAGGTCTTGTAACGATTTTTCACTGAGTCTGTCTACTTTCTGAAGCTTTCGCTTAATGTCTGGGGCAGACTGATTGACAAAAGCCATAATTACAGCTGGCTTATTGTCTTCTGCTTCAGGGTCTGAGGGCATATAGGTATGAAATGCCTCCCTAATTCTCTCTAGAAACGCGACAGGGGACTCTGATTCCTCCTGCACCACATTCCCTACCTTGGCCAAATTAGATGGCTTTCTAGCCACTTTCCAGAGCTCCCCCATCCTTACCTTCTGCTGTACTGAAGTCCCAGGTGGGATGGGTCAAAGGGAAGGTAACATCAATAAGGGGCTGGTTAGTGGTAGGATTCCCATCCTCCCCTGGGATGGCCTTCCTGGCTTCCACTAAAATGCGGCCACACTCTTCAGTGGTAAAGAGGACCTGTAGCAACTGCTGACAGTCGTCCCAGGTGGGCTGGTGAGTGAACAAGATGGAATCTAAAAGGTTAATTAGGGCAGTTGGCTTATCAGAAAATGCAGGGTTCTTCATCTTCCAGTTATAGAGGTCACTAGTGGCAAAAGGCCAATAGTGCAAAGGCTGCTCTCCGTCTTCATGGGCGGGGAGAGGGGGCTTGGCCCGCAATGGCAACATTGTGGGATCTGCCCCGGGTGCTCGTGGTTGTTCTCACTGTGTTCTCTGGCGAGTGCGTGGGGGGCTCCCTACTGGTACACTTGGTCCTGGAGCAGCTTCATTGTCCTGCGGAACAGCGCAAGAAGTTGGCGAGGGGTGGGAATAGAGTGGTGGGAACAGAGTTTCTGAGTCTGTTCCTCCTTTTTAGGACTGGGTATAAAGGGGCAGTGGGTTTAGGGGGTTCCTTGGGCTGAGGAAATTTTTCCTTGAGTGCAAGTACTGTCTGGGGACTATCTTGACGAGTCGGTGGTAGGATAGTCTTAAACCATGCCGGTGGGCTCTCAACCAGGTCTTGCTATGCTATAATATAAGGGATCTGGTCAGGATGTCCGGTGTGAGACCTGTAAACAATATCTTTGACTTGGTAAATAACCGGAAGGTGGAAGGTTCCTTCTGGGGGCCACCCCATATTGAAGGTGGGCCACTCATTTCTGCAAAAAACATCAAGTTTATTATTTTAACTTGGAACCCATAGTGGCAGGTCCAATCTTTGAAGTCCTGAAAATAATCTAAAGTTAGGTTAAGGGGAGTAGTCTGCGTCTGTCCCATGTCACCCGCCTCCCAAATCTGTTCGAACACTACCAACAACACAAAACATAAAACTCCATTAAGACAACACAACCAAAACCAACAAGACCGAAAACAAACCTGAAACTGGAATGACGGCAAAATGCTGACCAGTGGGAGCAACCCACCTATCCATCTGTTCAAAACCACTAAAGGGATTGATTCCACGTGACCCCTTTCATTGATTGGGGATTCCACATCCCAGTCTTCGATACATTGATTGGGGATTCCACATCCCAATCTTCGACTGGGGATTCCACGTCCCAGTCTCCCAGGGGAGGAGGAACGTCTTTCAACTCTCCCAGCCAAGGGCCCTCCAGCGCATCCACCTATACCTTCTCCTGGCTACCAAATTCCCTAGGGTCCACTCAAATACACAGACACAAACATGGTCTAGCGCCAGGACACTTACTCTCGTAGAGCTCCAGAGTGGGTCCTCAGGGGTCTCGGAAGTCCCGGTCAATGCACCAAAATGTTATGCCTAGTCCTGAGTTCCCAGAGACAACCAAGGAGCCAGTCTTCCGATGCAAAAACAAGAGGACAGCTTTATTCAAGTGCGTGTGCTTGGACCTTCAGAATCTCGGCTCAGCGAGATCCAACTGAAGGCCCTGTTCTAGGGAAGGGGGATCTTTTTATAGATTTCTAGGGGCAGGTGGGGTTAGTCTTTAGCGTCCCTGGGAGGCTGCAGGGTGATGCCTATTTGATAAGTTGACGGCCTGTGAATAGTCTAAGGGGAGAATCGCCTGATTTCTGAGAAAGTGAAACTTATCTCTTTGTTTGGAGTCAAAACTGTGTTTGGTGTTTGGGATTGAAACTATGAATACAGTTTCTTAAGATGGCATTGGTCTTTGCAAGATGGTGCTGTTTTTGTGCCTTTCATGCCTTTCTGAGCCCTTGCAAAGATCCTAGTCACATTTTGAATAATGTCAGGTGAAAAATGGAGGAATCAGAAAAGTTCTAAGATTCTTTCACTGAGCAGCTGGATACATGGTAATACTGTTCTTGAGGTTAAAAAGGAAGAGTAGGTTTGGTGACAGCAAAATGAGTTCAGTATGAACATTTGGTACAGAAGTTCAGTTGATGATTAGAAATAGAGGATATCAAGTGGAGCTTAAGAAAGTTGTGAGAGCCATATGCGATCACTGAGGTCATGGGAGTGGGTGAGATTTCCCAGAGAGTACATGGAGCAAGAAGACAGCTGAGGTTGGCATCCCCAAGAGCCTGACATATAAAGAGACACAGGGAAAGACCTCCTCAGTGGCAGCTGGGACTCCACCTCTCATTCTACGTTTATGGGACTTGTAAATAGTCCATTGCTCCTAAACAGTACATTATTCAAGAGCAATTTGAAAGAACATGGCTGATTAAATAACTCTGGAGGTGGAGGGGGCAAGGAACTCCCTAATAATATCTTTCATGTATTATTTCTTTCAGGAACTCCTTTGTATTTTCAACATTATAATAAATTTATGATGTTTGCTTTTCTCTAGAATCACTGAAGTTAACAGAGCTGAATATTAACTTTGTTTTGTTTTGTTTTTGTTTGTTTGTTTTGAGACAGTCTCACTCTGTTGTCTTGGGTAGAGTGCAGCCACAAACTCCTGAGCTCAAGTGATCCTCCTGCCTCACTCTTTGAGTAGCTGGGATTGTAGGCCCATGCCACAATGCCCACCTAATTTTTTCAATTTTAAGTAGGAACAGGGTCTTGCTCTTATTCAGGCTAATCTTGAATAAGAGATTCAAGCAATCTTCCTGTCTTGTCCTCCCAGAGTACTAGGATTACAGGTGTAAGCCACTGGGTCCAGCCAACACGGATATTTAACTCATCTGAATTTATCTTTTTAAAATTTTGTGTTTATTGCAGCATGCCATTTAAGGCTTATATACCTGTTCTAATTTATATACAAATGTGCAAATGGTTTTCCTTCTTTGTACTTCTGTGTGAGACTTGTAACTATTTTGGGTGAAATCCAGGGAGATACTAAAAAGATTCCTAAAGGATGAAACCATCCATTGTTTTTACTTTGGTGTATTTATCAATTTGACAATCAGATGTAATAACCTTGAGTCTTTATAGGTGAAATATATTGGATCATTTGTAAAGCTTTCTAGCTTTATGCATCCATAACTCATCATATTCCATTATTCAGCATTCTTTTTTTTTTAGCATCCTTATTAACATGAACACAATTTATATTTTACCAAAACTGTATCCCTTCTCTACTACTTCCCATACTCCCTGTACGTTTATTCATTCATTTGACAAATATAGGTTGAATACATTCTTTTCTTTTTTTTTTTTTGAGACAGAGTCTCATTTTGTCACCCTCGGTAGAGTGCCATGGCATCACAGCTCACAGCAACCTCCAACTCTTGGGGTTAGGGGATTCTCTTGCCTTAGCCTCCTGAGTAGCTAGGACTACATGTGCCCACCACATGGCTATTTTCTTGTTGCAGTTTGGCTGAGGTTGGTTTCGAACCCTGCACCCTTGGTATATGGGGCCAGTGCCCTACCCACTGAGTCACAGGTGCTGCCCTGGTTGAATACATTCTAATGCATTCTTATTCTTAACAATACTGTGCTAGGCTCCAAGGAATAAAGTGGTAAGCAAAATGAACATAATCCCTGCCTCCATCATACTTTATAAATAGACATTCATTTGATTTGAATGTTTATCTTTGTTCTTTCTTTATGCGATATTTGAGTATGTAGTAAGAAATATCAATGATAATGTCTGCTTTTTTATGGGGTTGCTGCTATTGATGCTATGTACCATGCATTGCCCTGATATGCCTAATTATTTATTTAGGATGGAGCCTATAAATGGGGAAAGAGGTAACTTATGGCTCAGATTACCTAAATAAATTTCAAATGGAAAGAAGCATATAATTTAGGGGCTAAAAGAGTGAGTATCAGAATCACACAGACCTGAATTTGAATCCTGGTTCCACTATGTACATGGTACCTACCTTTTTTGAGCCTTGTTTTCTTGATTTATGAGGTTGTAATAATCACAATACCTACATCATGGGACTGTTGTGGGATTAAATGAAATGATACATGAAAATACTTAGAATAAATCCTGGCACAGTACAGGTTGAATATCCCTGATCCAAAACACTTGGAACCATACATGTTTCCTATTTCAGATATTTTCAGATTTTGGAATATTTGCACATACGCACCAGTTGAGTATCCCTCAACCTTTGAGCAACACGTCAGCACTCAGAGAGATTCAGAATTTAAAGCATTTTGGGTTTTAGATTTCCAGATGAGGGATGCTTAACTTGTGTAAGAAGTTATTAAAAGTTATTTTTGCTATCACATACGATATAGAGCTTAGCTTTTAAACTACTTATGCTCTTCCTATGCATTGTTAACAGATTTATACCTCATTAATTGTATTCTACTTCTAAATGAAAACTTCAAATACAGGAAAATAGCTTGGGGATGGATTCCATTTTTAATAGTCTGCCTTCTACAAAAGGATAGCAACTATCAGTATCAGTAAGTGATAAGGAAATAAGTGCATTACTAGGAAGGGCAGACATAGTTACATTTACTAATCACTTTGGTTATAATTTTAGATTTCCCCGGTTTTAAAGGACTGGAAAGTGGGATTAAAGAAAAAAAGCAGAAAAAGCACAGTATTCTGTTTCTTTTCCTGTAACTGAAAGCCATACCTTGAGGAAGTAATGTAAAAAGTCATTGTTTCATACTTGATCACATTTGATGACATTCTTCAAATCTGAAATAGTTTATCTTTAGCTACAGTGCCTAGACTTCAGTGTAAAATTATTATTAATTTTTTATTTTTTTATTTTTGACCGGGGCTGGGTTTTTAACCTGCCACCTCCAGCATATGGGGCCAGTGCCCTACTCCTTTGAACCACAGGTGCTGCCCAGTGTAAAATTATTTACAACAGAAAAATTAAGATATAGAAGGCTAATTTATGAATTTCCTTTTTTTTTTTTTGAAACAGAGCCTCAAGCTTGTTGCCCTGGGTAGACTGCCATGGCATCACAGGTCACAGCAACCTCCAATTCTGGGCTCAAGCGAGTCTCCTGCCTCCGCCTCCCAAGTAGCTGGGACCACAGGCGTTCGCCACAATACTCGGCCGTTTTTTGGTTGTAGCCATCATTGTTGTTTGGCGAGCCCAGGCTGGATTTGAACCTGCCAGCTCTGGTGTACATGGCTGGCGCCTTAGTCTATTGAGCCACAGGCGCCGAGCCATGAATTTCCTTTTAAATAAAAATAATGTAGAACTAGTATGTTTGTTTATTTATTTATTTTTTTGAGGCAGTCTCACTTTGTTGCCCTTGGTAGAGTGCTATGGCATCATAGTTCACAGCAACTTCAAACTCTTGGGCTCAAGTGATTCCCTTGCTTCAGCCTCCCAAGTAGCTGGAACTACAGCTGCCCTCCACAACGCCTGGCTGTTTTTGGAGATGAGATCTGGCTCTGACTCTGGCTGGTCTCAAACCCATGAGCCCAGCCAATCTTGGCGTCCCAAGTGCTAGGATTTTAGATGTGAGCCACCGTGCCTGGCCAGAACTAGTATGTTTAGAAGCATTTTTTTTTTTTAAAACCTTCATATCATAGGAGATATATTGCATATGTTTTCCTGTTTAGTTTTCTTGAACAGTAAACTAAAATGGTACAACTTTGAGAAAGTAGGTTTTGATAAAATTCTTCTTGTTTGGCATGAACATCAAAAAAAAAAAAATCTTCCTTTTGTTTAATGATGTCTGTGTAATTACAGGGTGTAGGAAAAAACAAAATTGTTGACAGATTTCTTCACCTGCTCAACAGACCCCGAGAATATATCCAGTTGCACAGGTAAGAGTATTTAGACATATAATCTCTTAAAACTTATTTTAATCATTTCTTTTGTTTTCATAAAGTCTCATTTTGAAACCATTTTCATTTCTATTCTTCCCATTTTTATCTCTTCTCTCCTTAAAAAGTTATAAAACAAAGAAAAATTTAAAGTGGTTAATGCTTTGTAAATATGAGTTAATAGATATTTTTGTGGACAGGGAGTGATGAACATTATAACATTCTAGGACCAGATCTCATCAACATAAAGGCTCTTAAGTTAGAAAACGCCATGTAGAAACTAAGCCCATTTTCTAACAGTAACTTGTAAGGGAAATAATAAACTATATGAATCTCAGGTAGGAGACAAGGAACCCAGAAATTTGGAAAAAGTATGTTGTTAGTTGTCTACTTGCTTTCCTTAAAATGCTATGTACATTACTTAGTTTTGTGTGGTGAATGCTGGTCAGGCATAGCTTTTAACCAAATAGATGTTCTCAACAAGGATTGTGTTTAGCTTTATCAGTGAACCTGTTCTAATTAAAAATAAATTAATATGGAACAAATCCACCAAAAATAAAGGAGGAAAAAGAGATTGACATAGAGATATAAGTCAAGAAACATACCCAGTAATAAGCAACATTAAAACTAGCTTAGATTATTATTGTTTTAAACCCAGGAGATTAAAAAAAAGAATACTATGGGCTTGGCATTATTTTCAGTGGTTAGGGCACTAGACACATACACCAGGGTTGGTGGGTTCAAACCCAGCCCAGGCCTGCTAAAAACAAAGCAAAACAACCAAACAAAGTGAGATTCTGTCTCTACTAAAATAGAAAAACTGAGATAAGAGGATACCTTAAGCCCAAGAGTTGGAAGTTGCTAGGAGCTATGACACCATGGCATTCTACTCAGGGCAACCGCTTGAGATTCTGTCTCAAAAGAAAAAAAGAGAGAGAGAGAAATAGAGAGAAGAAAAACATACTGTGCAATGGAGAGAACATTGAATTGAGTTATAAGAAATAGTTTGTGGTTTGGGTCCTTTCACTAAATGATTATTAATTCTTAAGGGCAAATTATAGACAAATAGAGGGCAGAGTTAGTATGTCAAAGGAGAAAGAAAAGGATCAAAGGAAAGCTGAGATATCTTAAGGAAAAAAAAAATCCTTGGGATTTATACCTCTGGTCGTGAGAGAATAATGGTACCAGATTAGGACTACCACAGAAGATAACTGTTAAAACTGGATAAAATGTAAAAACACTCAGAAAAGAATAGCTACCGGAAATCTGTGAGCTGACCAACTATCAGAGTTCTTACATGGTCGGGAACCTTCATTAACACCCTTGGTATTCAGAAGATATCCTATAAAATCTATGCTTTAGAAGTAGGACTGATTTACCCCTAAAATAACAGCTACTATATACCTACCCTTACAGAGTTTAAAAATAAGCCTTGAAAAAGAAGGGTGCTTGCTATTTAATAATGTTTTGGAAGTTCTTTTTCATACAAAAGTACTTCTAAAATAAAAAGGAATGTATGTGAGGAATGCCTTGAAAAGATGAAGGTAGTTCAAAAGTAAATTGACTGTATACCTGAACAAAACTTAACATTCTACTAAAGAACACTGCAAAATCCAAACACCTAACAACATCGAATTCTTGATGTCAAGCATTCAATAGAAAATTACTAGACATACAAAGAAACAGGAAAATTGGTTAATGAAATGGACTAAAAAATGACAGATGATGGAAGGGAAACTTAAGAATTCTTTTTTTAAAACTTTTTGTCATTAATTGTTAATTAAGAATTCTTACTACAGAAAAAGACAATCTAAAAAAAGCAGTTTAACATATAATATAGTCTCAGAAGAGACTAAAGAAGAGAAAAAAGAGGTAATAGTGGGAAATTTTTCAAATTTGATGAAAACTAAAAAGTTACCCATCTGGGAAGCACAGTGAACCTCAAGCAGGGTGAACAGAAATCCACAGCACAGCACATCATACTCAAACTACTTAAAACCAAGAGAAAAATCTGTAGCTGTAGAAAACTGACATATTACCTGTAAGGGAACAGTGATAAAAATGAGTACAGACTTCTCTTGAGAAATAAGCATAAATCACAATTCGGTGAAGTAGTTGCTTTTAAAATGCTAAAAGAAAAAAAATTACTATAGAATTATATATATTCATAAAAAAATATTCCTTAGAAGTAGAGGTAAAACAAAGATATTTTCAGACATCAAAAGCTCAGAATATTTTTTATCAATAGACCTGAATAATGCAATAGAAAATTATTGGTGGGATTTTTTTTTTTTTTTTTTTTTGAGACAGAGCCTCAAGCTGTCACCCTGGATAGGTGACACACACAGCTCACAGCAACCTCCAATTCCTGGGCTCAAGCGAGTCTCCTGCCTCTGCCTCGCCAGTAGCTGGGACTACAGGCGCCCGCCACAACGCCCGGCCATTTTTTGGTTGCAGCCATCATTGTTGCTTGGCGGGCCCAGGCTGGATTAGAACCCGCCAGCTCAGGTGTACGTGGCTGGCGCCTTAGCCCGTTGAGCCACAGCCACCAAGCCGAACTATACACTTTAAAAGGGTAAATTTTCTGGCATGTAAATTATATTCAATTCTTATTTATCTTTTTTTTTTTTTTTTGAGACAAAGTCTCACTTTGTCACCCTCAGTAGAGTGCTCTTGTGTCACAGCTCACAGCAACCTCAAACTCCTGGGCTTAAATGATTCTCTTGCCTTAGCCTCCCTAGTAGCTGGGACTACAGTCACCTGCCACAATGCCTGGCTATTTTTTTAGAGATAAGGTTTCACTCTGGCTAGGCTGGTCTTGAAGCTGTGAGCTCAGGCAATCCATTCCCCTCAGCCTCCCACAGTGCTAGGATTACAGGCATTAGCCACCTCGCTTGGCCTTATACCTGAACTTTTTTATTGATCCGAATCTGTTATTATCTGAATCATGTCCTCTCCCCTCAAAAACAATTTTTTTTTTTTTTTGTAGAGACAGAGTCTCACTTTATCGCCCTCGGTGGAATGCCGTGGTGTCACACAGCTCACAGCAACCTCCAACCCCTGGGCTTAGGTGATTCTCTTTGCCTCAGCCTCCCAAGTAGCTGGGATTACAGGCGCCTGCCACAATGCCTGGCTATTTTTCTGTTTTTGCAGTTCAGCCGAGGCCGGGTTTGAACCCGCCACCTTCGGTATATGGGGCCGGTGCCCTACTCGATGAGCCACAGGAGCCGCCCCCCCAAAAAAACAATTTATACGTTGAAGTCTTTTGTTTTGTTTTGTTTTTTTCCTTTTTGAGACAGAGCCTCAAGCTGTCACCCCAGACAGAGTGCCGTTGCATCACAGCTCACAGCAACCTCCAATTTCTGGGCTCAAGCGAGTCTCCTGCCTCCGCCTCCCAAGCAGCTGGGACTACAGGCGCCCGCCACAACGCCCAGCCATTTTTTGGTTGCAGCCGTCATTGTTGTTTGGCGGGCCCGGCTGGATTCAAACCCGCCAGCTCAGGTATATGTGGCTGGCGCCTTAACCTGTTGAGCCACAGGCGCCGAACCCCAGCTATTTTTTTATTTTGCAGTTCAGCCAAGGCCAGGTTTGAACTTGCCACCTTCAGGGTATATGGGGCTGGGGCCCTACTTGCTGAGCCACAGGCACCGCCCTGGAGGTAAGGTCTTTAAAGAGGTAGATAAGGTACAATGAGAGATTAGGATGGGCCCCAATTCAATATGACTAATCAAAAGAGGAAATTTGAATGCAGACATGCACAGAGAAATGGCCGTCTGAAGACCCAGAGAGAAGATGGTCATCTGCCAGCCACCAAGGACAGAGGTTGCAGAAGAAAACAACCATGCCAATGCCTTGATCTTGGACTTTCAGCTCCCAGAACTGGAGAAAGTAAATTTCTACTGTTGAAGCCACTTAGTCAGTGCTACTTTGTTATACAGGCCTCAAAAACACTAAACCTGGCCGGGTGTGGTGGTTCACACCTGTAATCCCAGCACTTGGGAGGCTGAGGTGGGTGGATTGCCTGAGCTTATGAGTTCAAGACCAGCCTGATCAAGAGCAAGACCTCATCTCTAAAAAGAAATAGCTGAGCATTGTGGCAGGTGCCTGTAGTCCCAGCTACTTGGGAGGCTGAGGCAAGAGAATTGCTTAAGCCCACAAGTTTGAGTTTGCTGTGAGCTCTGATGCCACAGCACTCTACTGAGGGCAACCAAGTGAGACTCTGACTAAAATATATATATATATATGAAACCATCCCATGATAGGTACACTCTATGTGAGCCCAATGAGGGGCAATGGTAGGGGCCAGTAGACACAAACCTCCCAGGGCTCACCTCAGGTTCTGGAGTCTGCACCCGGGGTGTCTGAGGCCTTGGCAGAGCAGCTTCACCCCTTGGCTTCCCAGGGCATTGCGATACAATCCCAGCTCTATCAGATCAGGGTTTGTGCATAAGGCGGCAGCCAGGTGTTGACTGTAGGCATCGAGCAGAACGTTCCTCTCTGGTCTGCATGAAGGAAAGACAGGCCAGAGACTAGTTCTACTGATTACTATAAAGTAATTACATTTGGGCTGGGTGCAATGGCTCACACCTGTAATCCTAGCACTCATAGAGGGCAAGGCCAGTGAATTGCTTGAGTGCAGGAGGTCAATACCAGCCTGAGCAAGCGGGAGACCCCATCGCTACTAAAAAAAAAAATAGAAAAACTAACTGGGTTCGTGGTGGGTACTTGTAGTCCCAGCTACTCAAGAGGGTGAGGCAAGAGGATCAATTGAGCCCAGGAGTTATGACACCATGGCACTCACAGAGTGAGACTCTGTCTCAATAAAAAAATACGTTTAGCATTTGTATGTCACTTCATAATTTACAATGCGTTTCATTATCTTTATTTTACTTTTTTTTTTTTGTAGAGACAGCGTCTCACTTTATTGCCCTTGGTGGAGTGCCGTGGCGTCACACAGCTCACAGCAAACTCCATCTCCTGGCCTTAGGCAATTCTCTTGCCTACAGGCACCTGCCACAATGCCCTGCTATTTTTCTGTTTTGCAGTTCAGCCCAGGCCAGTTTTGAATCCACCACCTTAGGTATATGGGGCTGGCGCTCTACTGATGAGCCACAGGTGCTGCCCACTTTTTCTATTTTTTAATTTTATTTATTTATTTATTTTTTTGAGACAGAGCCTCAAGCTGTCACCCTGGGTAGAGTGCTGTGGCATCACAGCTCACAGCAACTTCCAATCCCTGGGCTCAAGCGAGTCTCCTGCCTCCACCTCCCAAGTAGCTGGGACTACAGGTGCCTGCCACAACGTCCGGCCATTTTTTGGTTGCAGCCGTCATTGTTGTTTGGTGGGCGGGCCGGGCTAGATTCAAACCCGCCAGCTCAGGTGTACGTGGCTGGTGCCTTAGCCCGCTGAGCCACAGGCGCCTGAGCCCTTTTTTTTTTTTTTTAAGAGACAGAGTCTCACTTTGTCACCCTCGGTATAGTGGTATGGCGTCACAGCTCCAGCAACCTCCAGCTCTTGGGCTTAGGCGATTCTCTTGCCTCAGCCTCCCGAGTAGCTGGGACTACAGGCACCCACCACAACGCCCAGCTATTTTTTTTTTTTTTTGAGACATAGCCTCAAGCGGTCACCCTCTGTGGAGTGCTGTAGCATCACAGCTCACAGCAACCTCCAATTCCTGGACTCAAGCGAGTGTCCTGCCTCTGCCTCCCAAGTAGCTGGGACTACAGGCGCCCACTACAATGCCTGGCCATTTTTTGGTTGCAGCCATCATTGCTGTTTGGCGGGCCCAGGCTGGATTTGAACCCGCCAGCT
>CAUYON010003718.1:0-38520 GCA_963573935.1 Arctocebus calabarensis
GATGGAGACTTTACCTCTTTCATGTTTACATGGATGGAGCTGGAACATATTCTTCTTAGCAAAGTATCTCAAGAATGGAAGAAAAAGTATCCAATGTACTCAGCCCTACTATGAAGCTAATTTAAAGGTTTCATATAAAGGCTATAACCCAACTACAGCACAAGAATATGGGAAGGGAGGGAGGGGGGACGTTGGGGTGGAGGGAGGGTAATTGGTGGGGCCTCACCTATGGTGCATCTTAGAAGCGTACAGGTGAAACTTACTAAATGCAGAATACAAATGTCTTCATACAATAACTAAGAAAATGCCACGAAGGGTATGTTAGTTTGATGAAAACATTTCAGATTGTATATGAAACCAGCACGTTGTACCCCTTGATTGCACTAATGTATGCAACTATTTAATTAAAATAAAAAAGAAAAGAAAATTACAAAGCCATAGATTCAGGAAGTTCAGTAAACCTCAAAATGAATAAAATATGAAAAAACTACACACACAAGGGCACATCATAGTCAAATTGCTGAAGCAGTGATAATGAGTAAAAAGCAGAATTGGGCTTGGCGCCTGTGGCTCAAGTTGCTAAGGCACCAGCCACATACACCTGAGCTGGCGGGTTCAAATCCAGCCTGGGCTAACAATGATGGCTGCAAACAAAAAATGGCCAGGCGTTGTGGCGGCACCTGTAGTCCCAGTTACTTGGGAGGTGGAGGCAAGAGACTCACTTGAGCCCAGGAATTGGAGGTTGCTATGAGCTGTGATGCCACAGCACTCTATCCAGGGTGACAGCTTGAGGCTCTGTCTCAAAAAAAAAAGAAAATGATTTCACTTTCAATAGCATCAAAAACAATAAAATGATTAGGAATAAATTCAACAATTGAAAATAATGTAGTTAAATAAAAGACCTAAATAAATGGAAGATAACCCATGTTTATGAATTGAAGGACAGTATTGTAATATTAAGTTGGCAATACTCCCCAAAGTGTTCTACAGATCTAATGCAATTCCCTTTAGGATCCCACCTGGCTTTTTTTAGAAATTAACAAGCTGGTCTTAAAATTCATATGGAAATTGTCAAATAATCTTGAGAAAGAAGGGCAAAGTTAGAAGGCCCACTCCCAACTTCAAAACTTGCTATAGAGCTATAGTAATAAAGTATTTGTGTGTGGCAGGCACTTGTAGTCCCGGGTACTCGGGAGGCTGAGGGAAGAGAATTTCTTGAGCCCAAGAGTTAAAGGTTGCTATGAGCTGTGACACCAGGGCACTCTATCAGGGTTAACAAAGTGAAACTCTGTCTCAAAAAACAAAGGGAAGGAAGAAAGAAAAGAATGTGTGGTACTATCATAGAATTTAGAGTCTGGAAAACTAATCCTCACATTTATCATCAATTGGTTTTCAACCATATCAGGAGCATTCAATGGGAAAAGAGTAGTCTCTTGAACAAATGGTGCCGGGGCTGGGGACTGGCCAGGTCTTCAGCCCTGGCTTATCTATTGTCTGGCTGCAGACAGACTGCTGAGCTACCTTGCCGGGATCTACTCCACTTAGGGGCCTGAGGGCTATTTGTCTTAGCCAGAGGGAGAGAAAGAGAGTCTTCAAGGGAGAGAAACAATCTCGATAGGAGAGTAAATCTTAGCAGTCTTCTTAGAAGGGCCTCAGGCAGAGGCCCTCTGATCAAGAGGAGCAAAAGAGTTAGAGTGAGAGGGTCCATGAAAGAATGAGCTTGAATGCCTCTTGACTAACCTCTCCTGCAGCTACTTACAGACTTTGCACCACAGGTGTAGAGACTACTAATCACTGATGTTCTCCTCCCATACTCTCCTGTTAAGGAGAGCCAACTCCCTTCCCCATGCCCTTATCACCAAGGCATTACATTACCAAGATGTTACAGGTGTTTCTTATAGTTAGAGTGTTCTGAGCTTAACTCTCGCTTCTCTTTCCCGTGAGCTATATGGTCTGCTACATATTCCCCCTTATGGTGTACCTTAAGATGTTCTCTAGTATGGCAAGGGCAATTGTTTTTGTTGTTCAGCCCTTTCTCTTGCTAGGTGAAACAATAAAGAGCATAAGATGATTATCAAGATACAGAATTCCAGGTAGGGGCTCTTTAAGTGACAGACCCCTGTATCTAACTCAAGCTTCAGCTGTCCCTGGGGAAAAGACAGTGATTCTAATGTTAATTCCTTTAAAAGCATTTCAAACTGAGAAAATCTTTGAGAGAATTTACAATATACAGGTCCTGCTTCTCATAAGCTTTTCCTTTGCTATTTAAATTGTAATTAACGAGGAATAAAGGTCCTGCTATCCTTGTGATCTTTTTCAGTGAGGATCTTACTGCACTTGCCACCTTTTGCTACATCTGCCAGTAGCTGGTGACTAGAGGCCCTGCTTTTCGAGGTCCTTGGTAGCAAAGATCCTACTGCTTTGAACAGAGGTCCCTCTCTTCCAGAAGCCCCGCTTTTCATGGTCCTTGGTAGTGAAGATCCTACTGCTTTGAACAAAGGTCTTGCTTTTCCAGAGGCCTCGCCTTTTGCCGTCCTTGGTAGCAAAGATCCTATCGCTTTCACCACCCCTTGCTGCTTCCATATCTAGTAGCTGGCGAGCAAGATACCGCCTTTTGCTACTTCTGCCTTTAGCAGCTGGTGAATAAAGACACTGCTTTTCTTGCGGAGTTTTTCCTTTGCTAGTGGAATCCAGACCTTTTTTTAAATGGAGAGACCCTGCACAGTTCAAAAATTCGCATGTCCAATTTAGCATTAACCTTTGTTACTCCTGCTTGTCATCTTCTGAAGGGTTCACTAACTCTCAAGTGCGTTTTTTCTCCTTCAGTCCACGTCCAGGCTCTTAGGCTGGACACGCCTCACAGTATAAGCTACCAAGAAGTGGGCTGACTATAGGTGCAGGATAGCCATATACATGAAAAAAGAATTTAGGGGGGGGGGCTCCAAGCCATGTCTATTTTTTCTCCATCGTCATGTATTGGTCTGGTTTGATTTCCCCCATATTTGTCTCTAGGGTACCAAAGGTCTGGCACACTGCAGACAGCATTCTCCCTTGGCAGAAAATTGAATGAATTATATTGTTTTTCCAAAGAATAATTTGTTACCAAAGAATAGTTTGAAATGCTGATGTAATTTAAAGTTGAACGCATTATCTGTTTTAACTTCTCCAGAATCATCTCTGGAGTGCCAAAAGTCCAGCACACTGTGGGCAGGATCCTCCCTTGGCAATAAGTTGAATGAATTAAATCAAGAGCGGCAGTCCTTTGCCCAGTGCAACCCCTTTTTACACCTGGGGCATATACCTGGAAGTTGATTGTTTTTTCCTTTTATGATTCTCTTCTGAATGGCCTAGCTTCTCACAATTATAGTTTCTAGTATGGCATTTGATTTTAATTGGGGGATTTCTTTTTTTTTTTTTTTTTTACTAAAGCATAGCTGTGTATATTAAGGCAATCATGGGGTACATAATTGGGGGATTTCTTAATTGATCTTCTAACTGCTCAATTTGAGTTGCCATGACGATATAGTATTTAGTGGCTTCAACTATAAGATTATTCATTTGGTCTCCTAACTGTTTAATCTGATCTTTCAGCTGTTTAGTCTGATTTTTTTTTTTTTTTTTTGAGACAGAGCCTCAAGCTGTCACCCTGGATAGAATGCCATGGCATCACAGCTCACAGCAACCTCCAATTCCTGGGTTTAAGCGAGTCTCTTACCTCCACCTCCCAAATAGCTGGGACTACAGGTGCCTGCCACAATGCCCGGCCATTTTTTGGTTGCAGCTGTCATTGTTGTTTAGTGGGCCCAGGCTGGATTTGAACCTGCCAGCTCAGGTGTACGTGGCTGGCATCTTAGCCTGTTGAGCCACAGGTGCTGAGCCTAGTCTGATCTTTTAACTATTTTAACTCAGTTGTCATGATTTTTTCTTGCACCTTTTCCTATTGGCCTTTCTTTTGCCTTTTATAATCCTTCCCTTCCAAGTAGAACCTTTGACTGCCTTAAAGGGATAGGAGGCATCCATCATTCCAAAGCTACTTCCTGCTGAGAGTGGACATCGATACAGGGGAGGGCAGTTAAAGATTCTTTTCCCTGATGAGCCCTTATAACCTGTTCCCAAACTTCTTTTCTTTTTTTCTTTTGATATATTTCTTCTTTCCCTTGCAATTTTTATCTGCTGCAGGCTCTCACCCCTGAGTCTAAAGGCTTTTGTTTGCTAAAGGTTCTTCTTACTCCTGAGGTCTATCTTTTCTTTTTTCCATTTTGTTTCTAAAGGTTTATCTACTCCCGCCCCCCCCCCCCCCCGCGGGCTTACTGAGTCATTGTTCCAAGCCCCTTCACAGAAGAGGTGATTAGGATTTGGAAAGAGAAGGATGGCACCTGTGGCTCATCAGGTAGGGCGACGGCCCCATATACCGAAGGTGGTGGGTTCAAGCCTGGCCTTGGCTGAACTGCAGAGCAGAAAAATAGCCGGGCGTTGTGGCGGGCGCCTGTAGTCCCAGCTACTCGGGAGGCTGAGGCAAGAGAATCACCTAAGCTCAGGAGTTGGAGGTTACTGTGAGCTGTGTGATGCCACAGCACTCTATCGAGGGCAATAAAGTGAGACTCTGTCTCTACCAAAAAAAAAAAAAATGATTTGGAAAGAGAAAAGTGCAGGAGAGAAGGAATGAAACTAAATGAAGAAGGACTGTTGTTGGCTGTCTTTTTCCTTATATATTTCTTTCCCCTCTTTATCTATATATTTCTTTTCTCTTTGTCTTTGTTTACTAGAAGCTGATTTCCCTTTTGGTCCACATCCACTATCCTGCTGTCTACGCCATTTGCCAGTGGCTCATCCACTATCCCAACCGCATTGCCACTTGTTGGGGCCCAGGACTGGCCAGGTCTCTGGCCCCAGCTTATCTATTTTCCGGACATGGACTGCTGAGCTACCTTGCTCAGGATCAACTCCCCTTAGGTGTCTTAGCCGGAGGGGGAGAAAGAGAGAAAGTCTTCAAGGGAGAGAAACAGGCTTGCTAGGAGAGTAAATCTTCTTAGCAGTCTTTTTAGAAGGGCCTTGGGCAGAGGCTCTCGGAGCAGGAGGAGTGAAAGAGTTAGAGTGAGTGGGTGAGTGGGTCCCTGAAAGAATGAGCTTGAATGCCTCCCAATTAACCTCTCCTGTGGCTACTTATAGATGTAATCCTGTGGCTATTTGCACCCACAGGTGTCGAGACCGCCAATCACTGACGTTCTCATCTCACGCATTTTTATGTTAAGGAGAGCTGAATCCCTTCCCTGTGCCCTTGTTACCAAGGTGTTACATTACCAAGATATTACAGGTGTTTCTTATAGTTAGTATGTTCTGAGCTTAACTCTCACTTCTCCTTCCCATGAGCTGTATGATCTGCTACAAAATGGTGCTGGAGCAACTCGATATCTGTATGTAAAAGAATAAAGTGTGCCCCTTCTTCACATCATACTAAAAAATCAACCCAATAATAGACCTATAAGTAAGAACTAAAAACTACAAAACACTTAGAAGAAAATATAAGAGTAAATCTTCATGCTGTTGATTTAGGCCAAAGGCACAAACAACAAAAGAAAAAAACGTTAAATTGGACTTCATCAAAATTAAAAACAACAAATTCTTCAGTAAACAACACAAAGAGAGTAAAGAGACAACCCCTATACTATTTGCAAATCGTGTGGCAAGGGTTTAAAGGGGGGAAGCAAACATTTCACTGTCAGTAAAGGGATGTACAAGTTAATGTAATGGGCTATAAATATTTTCTTCCATATATTCCTTATACCAACCTAGTGACATCACAATACTCCTCACTTCGGAGATGAGGGAGTAGAGGCTCAGAACTGTGACTTGCTTACGGGTATGATGCTAGCATATAATGGAACTGGGATTCCAAGTTCTTGTTGTCTTTAGCTCTCTTTCTGTCATTCTGTATTGCTTGTTTGAGAATGCTAGACATAGAAAACCTGCAGCCTTGTTTTACACAATGGGAAACAGGTCCAAAGAAAGGAAATGCTTCTCCAAGTTTCTGTAGCCACCTCCTGCCTCCTTATCTGTTGCTATCTGTTACAGCAAACAAGAGGGAACCTATGCAATAAGATCTCACTTATCTGGACTTATCTCATACATTTTGTGCTGTAGGTGAAGGACCTCATCCCCCCTCTGGCAGGAGCAGATATAGCAATGTGCTTGCCAGTGCCACGTGACACATATCCCTAAGCAGATCTAAGAACACATCAAGCCCTGAGCAAGGAAAGATATTTCTAGCTGAGGTGATATGACCAGCACAAGCTGTGAATGTTCCTTCCTATATTGAAATGGCTTAGCTCCTAGGCACTCATGTACAACCACAGTTGGCAGGCTGGTGTGGCTGCCCTTCTCAACATATTTGCTATCTGACTCTATACAAGAGAGAGTTTGCCCATCTCTGGATTAATGCAATACCACATCTGTACTTCAGCCCAGCAGAGACCAGGATGTCTTTCTAAATTACTAGTCTATGAATTGATGAGGTCCCTGTGTATTTCCTAACATGCACTTATCAGATGCTTAGGTTGAGTAGTCCTCTCTCTGGCTCGGGATCCTACTGAGTCATTGTGGTCTGTCAGCTATGCATCCGGGCTCAAGGCTGGGTTAGAATGTATTTTACTTCCCTAGATAGTATCTTTGTGATATTGCCACCCTGGGGGATTTCTTTCCACTTCGATTCAATCAGATTAGTCCATTTGGTGTGCTCTTCTGTAGGACAGAGAGACCTGAATTTGGAACCCAATTGATGTCCCAACTCCATCACTGCAGAACTGGGTGACTCTGAACATCTTGGCATGAGGCAGACTAATCAGGAAGACTTATATCTGGCTCTCCCTGGAATCCTCCTCCGTGTGTTATGGAGAGGCAACATTGAGGTGGTCACAAGCATCAGCTCCAAGACTCTGGTTTTCTGAGTCCAAGTTTCAAACTCATTACTTAACTGGTGCTTTGGCCAAGTGGCCTCACTTCCTGTGTCTTGGTTTCACCATTTGCACACTGGGAATGATGACCATGGGCTCTAATTCCTAGGGTAATGGAGACTTAATGAATTAACATTGCTCAAGGAAGCCAAGCGACATGTCAGCTAAATAAACACAAGCTGTTTGTTGATCCAAAACAATGTGTGTGCAAAGTCTGAGATTGTGACCTGGAGATGGGGCACAGCTGGACTCACTCTTTCTGCTCTGGAGGTCCCAGAGTATGAATGGTGTCCTCTTAAGGTTATAACTGTTATAAGCAGATGCTAAAAAGGGACATAGATCAGTTGCAGAAGGGTGGTCAGGCCTCAAAACCAAGTCTTCCTGGGAAGGCCTGGATGTTGAGGAGCAGGTTAGCCTGTGGGTGGAAGGGGAGCAAGGATAGTGGGACTCAATGGTGTCAGTGAAATGCTTTTCACCTTGAGAATAAAACCAGGCAAAAAATGGACATTTCAGCAGAGAGAGTGTCTGCTCAGTCTTCACCAAGTCTGGCTGACCCTTCTCAGCTGGGGTGCTGCAAGGAGCATCTCATTTAAGGTCAGAATTGGATGAGAGGAGACATACAAAGCCCCTTCCTGATGTAACAGTCCAGATGAATATGTCTGTTGGCTTCAAGATCGGACTACTGATAAGTGTAGTAGGAACAAAGCCATTGCCATTGCTACTGCTATTTTAAACTTCTAAACTTTGAAGCTTGCCAAGAACTTTATAAAGAATGTCTGCTCAGATGTCCTAGGCTGCCTCCTGATGAAGTGCTCAGTGGCCTGACATTGCTATAAGATACCTCCACCCTCTTCCTGTGGATTATAACATACGGATGGTGGTGACAGCTCCTGGCAAGGTCAGGAGTCAGCCCAGCTTGGCATGTCCTAGAAAGGCGATTTGTCTGAGAGCCGTCATTGCTCAAGAACCCAAAGTAGGACCTCCAAACTCTTTTGCTAATTACTATGGTTGCCTTTGAAATTTCAAAATGACCATCCAGACCCAGTCCCTCGTTTGTCTGGAATGCCATGGCATCTGGACTTTATTTCCGCGGCCTGAAAGTCTGTGAAGTCATTCTGCCTCGGCCAAAACAAGCACAGAGAGTTCTGGTTATGAGACAATCAAAGTTTATTAGGCTCTAGAATTACATTACGGTATGACTTGTTTTACATAGTTTTAGAAAAGCCATGGTTCAGATCAAGCTCTCCTCCTGCCACCATCTACCTGACTAGCCATGGAACAGATGGGTAATGAACTCTCTCGGTCCCTGGAGGCATCAGGTGGAGACTGTGCAGCCACTTACCTGAGGAGTGCACTATGGAAGGGATTCTCAATCCGTAGAAGAGGGGCAACAAACTCAAGCACCTACAAAGGCCGGGAAGACAATGGAAAGAAGGAATGTGGGCAGCTATGGACAGGAGAGACAGATAGTGTGACTGTGGAACAGAAAGCCCACTTAGTGCCCTCATGCCAATTGGATTGCCAGACTGTCTGATTCTTCTAAGGGAAGCTGGGAATCTTGATTTGTATGTAAAAAATCTCTCAATTTTCAAACGTTGGAAACTAATTTGAATGTTCTTGGAATGCCAGTTTGCCACTTTTGCAAATAGAGAGTCATCCTCTCCTGAGAATCATAAGAGAAGTCTGCATGGCTGACCGTGGTCTCAGTAAGACCCTTTGTTCTTAGGAGACTCTGTTAGCCTTGGATCAAAAGCTACAAAGACTTTAATCCCATTCATCCACTTGCAGCCTTCCCTAGAGACAGGAGCACTGGCCTGAGGGTGAGGAGGCTCGGGGTCTGGTCTCTGATTGTCTCGGGGAAAGTCTGTCCTTCTCTGGCTGCAGCTACCCCTTCCGGAATTGGCCAGAAGAGGGAGCATCTCCAGCCCCTGCCAGCTCAAATGGTCTAGGATGTCATCTGGGGGTAACCCAAAGTGAAGAGCATTCAAAAGCACAATGGATTCTTGATTTTTGGTGAAGTTTTCTGATTGTGCATCTTTAGATAGTTTCAAAACTCAGAAAAGAATTGATCAGAAAGGAGGCTTTGCTGGTGGTTTCCACTGTGTGTGCCAAAATCTTAGGGCTGATGGAGTTGATCTGTCAGCATGCATCAAATGCCGATGGTGAAGATTAGCTGGTGATAGAGGCAGATGGGGCTGGTGACAGGTAGGAAATGGCAGGTGAAGGGTCACCCAGGGTCCTGGCATCTTGTGGCTATTCTCATTGACTGTGGCCCAGATAGTCCTGCCTGTTTCTGGCCTCAGTTTCCTCTTCTGAAAATAAGAGGGTTGGCTAGATGGTTTCATTCCAACACTAGTTTTGTCATCTGTACTAAGACTTTAATTTTTAAAAATTCAGCAGATGCTTCTTAACCACCCATTGGTAATAGGCACCGTGGATGCAGGTAGGGAAAAAGGAGTACTTGCCTTTGTGGCACTTACAGTCTCAAGGGGAGACAGTGAGTAGTCACAGAAAGGAGCAGCGTGCTCAGGAAGCACTATGACAAGATGAGAGAGTTTTCAACAGGAGACTCAAGCCTAGTGGGGTATGCACAGGGACTGCTCCTTCGAGGCCCAAGAGGTGCTTGGGGGTAAGGAGGACAAGAAAAGCATTCTGGGGGGGGAACAGCATGGGCGAAACCTGTGCCAGGTGGGCAAAGGGCTTGTTTGAGGCATCTAGAGGAGACCAGGCTGTAGGTGCACAAAGAAAGATGGAGTCTGGTGAGCAGGGAGGCAGGTGGGTGGGGGAGGGAGGTGAGGGGAGAGGCAGGTAGGCAGGGAGGCTAGTGGATGGGCAGGCAAGAGAGTGGGAGGCAGGTGGGGGAGAAGCAGGCAGACAGGGAGACTAGTGGATAGGGAGGCAGGTGAGTGGGAGACAGGTGGGGGGAGAGGCAGGTAGAGGGGAAGACTGGTGGATGGAGAGGCAGGTGGGTGGGAAGTCTCGCCATGTTTGGCATGAGCTGGACCCTGTGGACGCCTGTGGCCCACAGAGGAGACAAAGAACTTGGTGCTGAGAATACTGGGAAGTGTCTGAGGATTTCAAGTAAGGAGAGACAGGATCAGATCTGCGTTTTGAAGACTCCACTGGATGCTATTGGGAAGAGACAGGTGCTGGTGGGCAGGCCTGGGGGGTGCACAGGAGATGTAGTAGAGGAGAGGCAATGGGGGCCTGGCCTGTGCGGCAGCACCCAAGACAGTGAATGGTCGGATGTGGGAACTATTTAGGAATCCACGGGGCTTAGTGATGGATGGACCACCCCAGCTCTGGAAGGATGATGAGGCCAACTCCGGGCTCTCGGGGCAAGCCCACCTGATGGTGAGTCAGCCTCAGATCTCTGTGTGTCCACAGTTCCCGGGCCCCAGAAGCAACCTGTGTGGGCGGTGCCTGTAGCTCAGTGGGTAGGGCCCCGTAGGCTGGAGGTGGAGAGTTCAAACCCAGCCTCGGCCAAAAACTGCAGAAGCAAGCCGTGTGGAAGGCAACACCTCAGATGTTCCCATAGCACTTCCTGGTCTCCCACCTTTCTCTTGAGTGTGGGATAGACCTGTCAACTATCACCTAACAAGTAGAGTAAGTCAGAAGTGATGGGTGAAGAGGCCGAGTAATAGCCCCGCAGCTGCCGTCTTAGGCACCTGGTTCTGCTCTCGCCATTCCTGACACCGGGGAGGGCCAGTGGCCCGCAGAAGCCCACGTGAACGAGCTGGGAGATGGACCTTCCAAGGCCTGCCGACAGCTATGTGAGTTTGGAATCAGGTCTAGAGGTGACTACCACCAAGGCCAACACAGACACCAGCTTCATGGAAACCCTTGAGTCAGAACCACTCGGTGAAGCCGCTGTCAGAATTCTGGTGCATAAAAAGGAAGAGAGAATTATGCGTGATTTCCAGCTTGTCAGTGTTGGGGTAATTCATAGGCAGCAGTGGGTAACCAATATTGCCCTTCTGCCACAAGCCGAGCTCTCGGCCTCCCTGGGGCTGGGAAGGAAAGGGTTAACCCCAAAGCCCAGGCCGCAGCATGGTTAATGCCTCCAGCTAGAGGGATAGTTCATTACAGAGTTAGCCAGTGGCTTAGCCAACATTTGGATCTGCTGCCAGCTGGGGCTCAGCCCTCCTTGGTGCCTGTCATAGGGAGGACCGGGGGTGGGGGCAGGGGACTTGTTGAGGGGGAGCTTTCTGGAAACTGACAGATTTATTAGCAGCTTTGCCTCCCTGCACCTGCCCAGGATGCACCAGCTGGCAGTGAGCTGACCAACCCATGTCCCTGCGGGGTCAGGGCTGCCTCAACTCCTCAGCTCCAGGTCCTAGGTCTGCTGTGAGGCCTGAGGGAGGTACCGAGGGGCTACGCTAAACCCCGAGACTGCTAATAACCAGGCCGACATGTAGGGAGCCCCTCCTGGGTGATAAACCCTCACTCACCATCTTATTTAATCTTCGCAATAAGTAGGAAAGCCTGTTACTTCCATTTTGCAGGTGAGAAAACTGAGGCCCAGGCTTTTATGCCTGGAAAGCCCAGGGCAGCCTGGAGACCCCAAAGTCTGCATGGTGATCTGCTCTGCCTCCTCGGTCACAGAGCAGTGAGGATTACGAACCAGCTGCTTTAGTGGTTTGGGGGAGCTGCTTCAGGGAATGAGGCAGGAGGGCTGAGGAGTCAGGCATGTGACGCCATCCCTGCTCCAGTGAAAGCAGCTCCACTGTTTTGTGCCCTGCCATTAAGGCATGTGCAAAATTTCATTTGAAAAACAGTTACAAAAACAAAGCAAAACAAAACCAAGTTGCGTAGTGTTTCAGAAATGTGTGATCTGAACTGAAAATGTTCCAGTCCTATGTCCCCACATACTGTGTGACCTGGAGAGCTAATAGTTGTCCCTATCTTGTGGGGCTTTATGGAGGATTCAAGGAAGCAGATGTGTTTAGCACCTAACACAGCACAAGGCACCTGGTATGAAATTGGTGTGGTGGTCTTGTTTTCTAAGAAGGATTTGCTTTCACAAAAGATGACTGTGGGTTGGGCATGATGGCTCCCACTTATAATCCCAGCACTCTTAGAGGCCAAGGTGGGTAGATCGCTTGAGGTCAGGAGTTGGAGACCAGCCTGGGCTGTAACATAGCAAGACCCCATCTCTTAAAAAAATAAAAAAAATTATCTGGGTGTGATGGCACCCAGCTACTCAGGACTGAGGCAGGATCCCTTAGGCCCAGGCTGTAGTGAAATATGACAACTATACTGCCACTGTACTCCAGTCTTGACAACAGAGACCCTGTGTGAAAGAAAAGAAAAGAGAAAAGAAGGAAAGGAAGGAAAGAAAAGAAAAGAAGGAAAGAAAGAAGACTGGAGTGGAAAAACATTACTCCAGGCAATAGGGAGCCTTTAAAGGCTTCCTACAGAGTGACCTCCCTCAAGTTCATGTTTGTGGGGAGGCCCTGGCCCAGTGCCCACCACACATGGGGAGCTGTGTGCTCTGCAGGGGGAACTTGAACTAGGAAGATAAGCCTGGTGGGGCCACGGGAAGGGAGGAGAAATAACGGCTGTGGGTTTTCCCTGAAAGCAGAGCCTAGCGGAGGTTGAGTGGACAGTGATAAGATTAGGGACAGTTAAATGGAGCCATAAATCCTGGTTCATTATCCTTATAGTACCCGAGGGATTAAGTTAACTTTAAGAGAAGCCAAAGGAAAGAAGAGAGGCCACCTCTGAGGGCCAGCTGTGAGAAGAGCTGATGTTCAGATTCTCACTCTGAGTCCAAGTTCTTTCTCCAGCACTCCTGGAGGCCTCCCACACTGTACCTGCTTGAACCCTTCCAGTGATGGGGAGCTCACTCATGTGTAGAATGTCCTGGTCCCACAAGGTTCATCTCTGAATGTTCACAAGACTTCTTGCTCCCCGTGGGTAAAACTTCCCCCCAGCAGCTTCATTCAATAATTCAGTAAGTCTTTGGGCGCCTGCAAAGTGCCAGGCTTCTCTTGAGAAGGGAGGACATATCACCAGACAAGGGATGGTCCCTGCTCTTAGGGCAGCTGGGGGGAGGCATTACACATAACTACATCGTGTAATGTCAGGAGATGGAGTGCTGTGACAAAAATTACAATAAGAGCCCAGCACGGTGGCTAATGCCTATGATCCTAGCACTCTGGGAAGCTGAGGTGGGTGGATTGCCTGAGCTCAGGAGTTCAAGACCCGCCTGAGCAAGAGCGAGACCCCATTTCTACTAAATAAAAATAGAAAAACTTAGCTGGGCATTGTGGTGGGCACCTGTAGTCCCAGCTACTCAGGAGGCTGAGGCAAAAAGTTCACCTGAACTCAGGAGTTTGAGGTTGCTGTGAGCTAGGCTAACACCATGGCACTCTAGCCTGGGCAACAGAGCAAGACTCAGCCTCAAAAAAAAAATGGCAGTTGGGTGACGTGACATTGAGTGACTACCCTTGATGGAGTAATCAGGGAAAGGCCTCTCTAAGGCACTTAAGTGCAGGCATGAATGACAAGAAGACGCCTGCAATAATATCGTCTATCCCACTTGCTCTTACACAGAGTGACTTGCCAATCCCTCAGCAGGAGATAGTCTGTCTCCCCACCTTTTGATTCTGGGTAGGACTTGGGATGGCTTTGACCGATGCCATATAGTAAGAGTGATACTGTGTCATTTCTGGATGTGACCTTTAACTAATCTGGCAGCTTTAGCTGCTCCTATCTTGGAAATTTGTTTCTGAGGCCACTCTTTCCTGGCACTCAGTTCCCATGCTGGGAGAAGCCCAAGCCATGTGGAGTGGACAACAGGCTAACAGGTCACAACAGGTCACTCCCAGACAGCAACAAGTATTGACTGCTAGCCGTGTGACTGAGCCGTCTTGAATATACAGCCCAATTGAGCCTTCGGATGACTGCTATAGAAAGTAGCTGTAGCTATAGAAACACCCAGCTGAGCCCAGTCAACCCATGGAAGCATAGTAAATCATGAGTTTCTGTTTTGGGTTGTTTGTTTGTTTGAGAGAGGGTCTCACTCTGTCACCAGAGTGCAGTGATGTCATTGTAGCTTGCTGCAACCTCAAACTCCTAGGCTCAAACGACCTTCTTGCCTTAGCCTCCCACATAAGCAGGACTACGGGTGCCCACCATGACACCTGGATAATTTTTCTATTTTTTTTTTTTTTGTAAAGATGGGGACTCATTCTTGCTCAGGCTGGTCTCAAACTCTGACCTCAAATGATCCTCCCATCATGGCCTCCCAGAGTGCTAGGATTATAGGCATGAGCCACCACACCAGGCTGTAAATTTATGTTTTAGGTCACCAACTTTGGGGGTGGTTTGTTATGCAACAATAACTAGAATGCCAGTATTCTAGACCTAGAAAATAGCTTTGTACAAAGCTCCTCAAGAGGGAAAGAGATTGGGATATTTGAGAAACCACAAAAGTCCATTTTGGCTAAAGAATAGTGGGCAACTGCCGGATTATGCAGACCACGGCAAGACAACAGGGGGACAGCACACGGCTTAGGTAAGGGCAGACATGATTGGATTTATCTTTCTAAAGACGCTTCTGGCTGGTGGGTTGTAGGCGGCAGGACAGTCACCAGGAGACCACTATGGAGGCTGTTGGATTTGTGCAGGTGAGAGATTCTGGTGACTTGGAGCAGGCAGTCAGTGTGGCGGTGACAAGAAGTTCACAGATTCAAGACGTGCTTGGGAGGCAAAATCAATGGGACTTGATGGATTGGATTTAGGTAAGGAAAAGACACCTGGACATTTCTTAATTTTTGTCTTAAGCAACCAAATGCATGGTGGCGCCATTTGCTAACACTAGGCAGATCTGGGAAGGAATAGCTAGAAGAAAAGCCCAGGATTCTCTTTTTTTAAAAATGAATTTATTTTTTATTTCAGGTTAGTGTGAGAATACAAACAAGCAAATCACAACATTTGAATTTGTTTGGTAGAGCCCCTCTTGTAGTTATGTCCTGCACCCAAAAGGTGTGCATACTTCCTTACATTGTGCCCATTCCATGGGAGTACCCCAAACCCCCCTTTCCCCTCTCCCTCAGTTCTCCTCCCTCAACTTGAATCGAAGTGAGTTTTTCTCCTATGGGGTATGAATTAGATCATCTACTGGCTTCATATTAGTATGGAGTGCATTGAATATTTGCCTTTCCATTCTTTTTTTTTTTTTTTGAGACAGAGCCTCAAGCTGTCACCCTGGATAGAGTGCTGTGGCATCACAACTCACAGCAACCTCCAATGCCTGGGCTCAAGCAAGTCTCTTGCCTCCGCTTCCCAAGTAGGTGGGACTACGGGCGCCTGCCACAATGCCCGGTCATTTTTTGGTTGCAGTCACCATTGTTGTTTGGCGGGTCTGGGCTGAATTCAAACCCGCCAGCTCGGGTGTACGTGGCTGGCGCCTTAGCCCGTTGAGTCACAGGCGCCGAGCCTGCCTTTCCATTCTTGTGATGCTTTACTGAGAAGAATGTGTTTCAACTGCATCCAGGTTAATACAAAAGATGTGAAGTCACCCTTTTTATGGCTGAATAGTATTCCGTGGTGTGTGCATATACTACAGCTTGTTAATCCATTCCTAAGTTGGTGGGCATTTAGGCTGTTTCCACATCTTGGCGATTGCAACCTCAAATTCCTAGGCTCAAATGACCTTCCTGCCTTAGGAAGAAATTAAATTGAGTTGTAATAAACAATCCGGTGTGTATGTCTTTAGGATTTTTTTTCTTCTGGGTAGATCCCTAAGTAGTGGGATTGCAGGGTCAAATGGGAGATCTAATTTGAGTTCTTTTTTTTTTTTTTCCAGAGAGTCACAATATGTTGCCATACGTTGAGTGCTTTTGTTTCACAGCTAAAATAAATCTCAAACTCTTATGATTAAGCGATTATCTTGCCTCACCCTCCCAAGTAGCTGGGAGTACAGGCGCCTGCCACAATGCCCGGCTATTTTTGTTGTTGTTGTTGTATTTGTCATTGTTGTTTAGCAGGCCCTAGCCGGGTTCGAACCCACCAACCCTAGTGTATGTGGCCGGCTCCCTAACCACTGAGCTATGGGCCCCAACCCTAATTTGAATTCTTTTTTTTTTTTTTTTTTTTTGAGACAGAGCCTCAAGCTGTCACCCTGGATAGAGTGCCATGGCATCACAGCTCATAGCAATCGCCAATTCCTGGGCTCAAGCGAGTCTCTTGCCTCTGCCTCCCAAGTAGCTGGGACTACAGGCGCCCACCACAACGCCCGGCCATTTTTTGGTTGCAGCCGTAATTGTTGTTTGGTGGGCCCGGGCTGGATTCGAACCCGCCAGCTCAGGTGTACGTGGCTGGCGCCTTAACCCGCTGAGCCACAGGCGCTGAGCCTCTTGAAAGGTATTTAGGGCCCTTGGGTACAGACTCTCACCCTGGGATCCCCTCTATAATAGCGGACAGTGGTCACCAACTGTACCTCACACACCATCAGTGACTGGAGCTTAATCTCTAAGGCAGCCTCTGATGAGAAAGTTCTTCTACAATGAATTACATTTGGCCTTCCTGAGATTGCTCTATCCTGGTGCTAGGCACTGCTCCAGATCTGGGGAAGGGCAATATGGTGGCCCTTGCTGTTTTTTCTGTGTTCCTCACTTGGCATGGTGTCTGATCCTTCACTGCTTGGGCCTACTGCAGACACCCAGAACAGAACATTATGTTTTAGGCGACCTGACAATGAGTCACGGCCAGCATTATGACACATAGTTTGTTTTGGCAGTAAGATGATCTTGTGGATAGCTATCTCCTTAGATGGTCTTGTTTAGTACAAGTACATTTCTTAAACATTAATTTTTAATTCAACTTGTTAATATGTTGTTTAGGATATTGCATCCTCATAAGTGAAATATATTTGTAAGTTTCCTTTATAACAATATGTTTTCTCTAATTTTAATATCAGGTGTATCCCAAAGGAATTATTTCTTCTTTTTTTATTGTCTATAAGATTTGGCATGATCTGTTTTTTGAAATTATCTTTTACTTTTATTTATAAATATTGTTTATTTTTTGAGACTTTGGAAAAAAATAAGTTAACTGATGACTCCATATTGAGCCTCAGAGTTAAAGCATACTATAATAGATATACTCTTATTTGACAATGTGAATGTTACTTTCTTTGCACTATTATTGGTAATATTGCTTAATATTTCGATGCAGTAATCGTATGATTTCTGAATGTATTTATCTACTTTCATTTCTTTGAGGTTTTTGTTTCTAGTCCTTATCTTAAACACTGTTATTGTTATTAAATAGTAAGCCTTTTTAATTCTGTGAAGGCAAAAAGTGGAAATCTAATAAACACATATATATGTAAAAATTTAAAAAAAAATAGGGTGAACACATACTGATGGTGTTAAAACCAGTTTCAGATCTTTGCTGACTGTCAGCAGAAGCAAAATCAAATTACTGTGCTTCCAGTTTAAAAAAAAAAAAAAAAACACCTTTTTTTTGGGAGAGAGCAGCACCTGTGGCTTAAAGGTGCCATATGCCAGAGGTGGTGGGTTCAAACCTGGCCCTGGCCAAAAACTGCAAAAAAAGAAATTTTTTTTCTGGTCAGCGCCCATTGCTTCAGTGGGTAGGGACCCAGCCACATACAACAAAGCTGGCAGGTTCGAGCCCAGCCTAGGCCTGCTAAACAACAATGACAATTGCAACAAAAAAATAGCCGGGCACTGTGGCAGGTGCCTATAGTCCCAGCTACCTGAGAGGCTGAGGCAAGAGAATCATTTAAGCTTAAGAGTTTAAGGTTGCCGTGAGCTGTGACGCCATGGCAGTTTACTGAGGGCAACATAATGAAACTCTGGCTCAAAAACCTATTTCTTTAGTCCCATGAGAAGTACTGTTACATGAAATGTCCTGTATCTGGACCTAAGCATCTGATTTATAAGATCAAGTTTTACATGAAAAGTGTACAGATACTATCCATTTACCTAACACAAACACCAGTATGTTGACACTTCACCCAAAAGTTTAGTGGGCAGCTAAGTTCAGTGGCATGCACATGTAGTCCCAGCTACTTGGGAGGCTGAAGCTGGAGGATGCTTGAGCCTAGGAGTTCAAGGCGTGAAGCTCAATGATTGCACCTGTGAATAGGCACTACACTCAGCCTGGGCAACAGAGTGAGACCCCATTTCTAAAAACATAAATTTTTTTTTTAAAGTTCAGAGTGGAAAACCCCTTAGAATGTGTCTCTATTCATGGTCCCAATCATGTGTTTGTGGTAGGGTGTTTAACCTCTCTATGCAGACAGCTCCTCATATCTGTCTCGTGGGTTCCTACCAGTCAGGACTTTGAGCTGTAAAAAATCTCACAGCAGGCTTGGCACTTGTGGCTCAAGCAGCTAAGGCGCCAGTCACATACACCAGAGCTGGTGAGTTCAAATTCACCCAGGCCTGCCAAACAACAAATGACAACTACAACCAAAAAATAGCCAGGTGTTGTGGTGGGCGCCTGTAGTCCCAGCCACTTGGGAGGCTGAGGCAAGAGAATCACTTAAGCCCAAGAGTTGGAGGTTGCTATGAGCTTTGACGCCACGCACTCTACCCAGGGTGACCACTTGAGACTCTGTCTCCAAAAAAAAAGAAAAGAAAATCTCACAGCAGACAGGGCCTAGGGCCAAGCCCTGTGTTACTCCATTATAGTGCTTCCTTCCTCCCCACAGGTGGATTGTTCTCTTGGGGCAGAATTGCTGAGCCAGCCACAAATACAGACTGCTCTGACCTTATCCTGTCTCTCCATCTGGTTTCAAGCTGTTGTGAACAGGTTACACCTCATGTGGCCTTAGCCACAGGCCCAGTATCCCTTCATGCACTAACTTGTGGAACTGACTGGCTCCTTCTGTTTGGTTAAGGTTACTCTTTTTCCTTACTTGGTACTTGGAACTAGTCACAGAAAATATCCACAGCACATTGTATTAGAAAGCAGGGTGGCAGCCCCACATTTTCCTCGTGTAAACAATAAGGTACTGTGATCTTGGCATTACTAGCTCAGTGACCATTTTCTCTCTTGTTCTATTCCAGGCTGAACCCTGTGCCCGGCTCATATCCCACACAGAGCTGTCACCCTCATCTGTCCTCAAGCCACCCTGTCACCCAGATGCAGCATGCCAGTGGTCAGAAACTAGCTGCCTGGCCCACCTGTGCTCCTGGGCACATGCCCAGCCTGCCTCCCTACCAGCCTGCCTCTGGCCTATGTTATGTGCAGAACCATTTTGGTCCCAACCCCAATTCCTCCAGTGTCTACCCGGCTTCTGTGGGAACCGCCCTGGGGATCCAGCCCCCTAACCCCATCAGCTGCCCTGGCATGGTATATTCAGGGGCCCTGGGCACTCCGGGGGCTGTAGGTTCCAAGGAGTCCTCAAAGGTCCCAATGCCCTGAGAGATTTTCTAGGGAAGTTATCTCATAGCTTGGCCTTCTGAAGAAGATCCTCTGAGCTGAGATTTTCCAGACAAAAATTTATTTATTGAACACCCCTGTGTGCCAAGCTCTGTGTTGACTACTTTGATAAATGTCCCTATTTCAGTCTCATTTGTGCTCATGGCAGCTTTATGAAGTACCCTTTACTGTTGCCAGTTTACAGATGCATAAGGTGAGACATTCTGTGCTTACAACAAGCCACGCGGTTCTGGAGTGACAACAGCTGGGCTTCTCGGCTCCAGGTCCCCAGCTCCTAGAGAACACGTGGGAGAAGAGGGCAGTAGCTGCCCCACCCATCCTATCATTGTATTCCATGCTCTTGGTTATAGTGTCCTTTGTCTGTGACTCTGCCCTTCAGGAGCTCCCAGCTGGTGTGCTTGGCAGTCCCCAGGCCCATAGTGTATCTCCCCTTCCTCAGTCTCCCCTACCCAGACTCTACCCTAGAAGCAATGGGATGAGCCCACATGAGCTGCAGCAGCTTGCTGGTGGACCCACAGTATTGAATACCTTTGTATAAAAGAAATGTCTAACTTGCACATTGTGGAGTGTGCTTCCTTTGTGGTCTAGCTGGGGAAGACAGACAGCACAGAGACTTGGGCATTGGACCTGCATGGTCAGAGGAGAGATGTACCAGGATTGGGTCAGGCAGACAACCCATGCACAAAGAGCTGGGGAGTGGGTGGTGGGGGAGGTGTCTCGTGGGGAGTGAGTTGCAAAGGTGGGAAGTGGGCAACCCTGAGACAGGCAACAGTAAGAGGCTGCTGGAACCCCTAAGGGGCAGGGGGTATTGACAGAGCTTAAGAGCTGAGATCACAGTGACAAGGGCTGCTGGCAGGACTGCACAGAGAAGTGACATGACTACTGGCACATTGTCATCTGAAACTAAAGGGAGGGGAGAAGAGCGCTGAGTTCTGCCATGGGTGTTTCCTGTTGTGTAGTTTAACCGGGAACACACTGACAAATGACCCCAGGAAATGTCAGGGTTGGGGGCAGCCCTTCCTCTGAACTGAGTTGGGAAGTTGGGTTCCCACCCAGGACCTGGGGTGCCCAGATCGTGGCTGAGATTTGTCTGAGGTCACAAAGCAAGTCCAGGAGGGCCCAGCTTGGGGCTTCTGACTCCAGCCAGACCTGCCAGCTTTTCCAAAGTGTCACTTGGGGAGCACAGGCTGCTGTGTGTTCTTAGACATGTTTGTCTGCTCCAGTCCCAGGCTTGTACTCAGAAGCAGGTCAAAGGGGCACCTGCCCCTGCTGTGGTAGGATTAAGAGCCTTGTTTCTGTAGCCTTCATACCTGGATTGTCTGGTGCTGCAGAAGCCATGGGCTTTGGTGATGGCCAGGCCAGGAGGCCCTCTCCTAAGTCCCAAGTAGCAAAGCTATGAAGATCCCTCTGACTGATTTTCCTGGTGGGGTTCAGGGAAGCAGGATGGGCCTGGCAGAGGTTGGCCTTGTTTCTCTGAGGCTGTTACTTGTCAGGTCTGCCAGGGACTTGCCCTTGGTCTGGCCATAACACATGGACAGCCAAGTCACCGTGGAACTATTTCTCACCCCTAAATGCATTTCAGAGGACGTGGAATAGATTCTAACCCTTCCCACCATTTGCCTGCACAAACGGATTAATTTGTGCCGAGCCTCAGACATGGGCCAGTGGTGTGAGTAAACTGCACACAAGAGCCCCTAACGCAGGCCTGCCCTTGGAAAGCTGAGTGTGCTAGAGAGCTTGGCAGGAGCTCAGAGGTCCCCAGCTGAGGGTATGCTGGCAAACTGAGCACTAGCCTTCTCTGAGAAGAGCAGGGCTGCAGAGGGAGAGAGGCGCTTGGAGTACCATTTCTTCAGCCTTTGGGAAAGGTCACTTCCTGCCTGCCAGCAACTCTTCCCACCCCGAGGCAAGACAAGACCCACCACAAGCCCAAGAAACGTCCAGGCTTTGTCAGTTTCCTATTCTATCAGCAGAGGGCAGCAGAGAAGCAGAATCTGCCTGGCTTAACCACAGATCTTCCCCTGGGGCAGGCAAGCTACTTCCTGGAATACAGTCAACCACACCAGAGCTGGGGCCAGGAAAACAGCCACAGCTGAGCAGAGGCGGGAGCTGGAGGCCTGTGAGCAGGACAGAGAGTGCGAGTGAGGAGCCTGGGGAGGACAGGTAAGGGAGAGATGGCTATAACAGCCTAAGCCTGGCCTGAGACACTGGCAGAAATGGCAGCTCAGAGCACAAAGCAACTTTCACGGGTCCCACGATGTGTGTCAGAGTGGAGGGATGTGAACAAATCATTCTGTCCAGGGTTTCTCCCTGCCTAAAGGAGCCATTCCACTCTTAGGTAAGAAAGTGGGATGGGACAGGGCCCAAAGCAGGCTTGGAGGCTGGGCAACCCCTCTAGGATGAGGTCTATAAGTACGAGATGGGAGGGAGAAGGCTGGCCTTGGCATTGAGCACTGAACCACTGGGTTCCTGAGTCCCCTAGGAGAACCTCCACTGGTGTTGGTCCTGGGATACCCTTGCTGAGCTCTGATACATTGCTTTGTGCCTGGACAACTGCCAGCTGCCGAAGTAGCTCCCAAGCTTGACCTGAAGCCTGGCCCCAGGCTATCTCCTGAGCAGGTGATAGGCCACCTGGGATCTTGTTTGAGCTAAGCCCTCTTTCCCGCCACCTTGGCCATGAGCCCTCCAAAGACTTATATGCCCAAACCTATCTTCATGCCATATCCAACTCACATCCCAGCCTCCTGAATGGAAATCTTCTTCCTGGGGGCCTGGCTGCACATTAGCCAAGGGGCAGGTGGACTTTGGCATCCTGGGATGGGAAAATTAGAGCTTCTTGCCCATAGAGGTGGCTGTGGAACAGCCCTTGCCTTTGTAGTGCTTAGGGCAGTTAGAAACACACAGGGCCCACACCAGCACGCACACATCCTACATGGACACAGATAGGCACAAACCTTTTGACCTCACAAATCGAGGCCCTCACCCACACAACAAAACTGCACCCATTGGCTTGGCACCTATAGCTCAAGTGGCTAATGCGCCAGCCACATACACTGGAGCTGGCGGGTTCGAACCAACCTGGACCCACCAAACAACAATGACAACTATAACCAAAAAAATAGCCGGGCATTGTGGCAGGTGCCTGTAGTCCCAGCTACTCGGGAGGCTGAGGCAAGAGAATCACCTAAGGCCAAGAGCTGGAGGTTGCTATGAGTTGTGACGCCCGGCACTCTACCGAGGGCGACAAAAATGAGACTCTGTCTCTAAAAACAACAACAACAACAACAAAAAAAACCCTGCACCCATTTATGGTTAAGACACATACCTACATATATTCATTACACATACACAAAAAAACATGTATGAGCTTATCTGTACACAAGGACAGCTGCGCATACATGCGCATACAAATGCAACTTCACAGCAGAGAGTACTCCAGCAGGAACCTCCTAACTTCCCCCTTTCTCCTTTCAGCTCTCCCAGCCTGGCCCTGGGCTCCCTACAGTATGGTGTGCTATGGTCTGGGGTGACCAAGCAGCTGCAGGTGCTTCCTAGCAGGGTGCAGCACAGAGTGACCTGGGCAGCAGGAAGCCCTCCCCTCCCACCCTCCTGTCACACAATGCTTGGGTCATGCCTATGAATTAGGCTTACTGAACACTGCAGACCAACCTTTACTCTGCATATGGGAACTCAAGTCATGGGCCCAGTCATCTCCAGGGCCCTTTCAAGCCACCCTGCATCCTCTGGTCAGTGTTAATGTCCTTACCCCGGTACATGTGAATTATTAGAATTGATAATTCTAATTAGAAGTTAATAAAAAGTCATGTTGGAGTAGGTTGGACCCCAAATCCAATGACTAGTGTCCCTATAAGGCAGTCTATAAGGATATAGGGACAGAGGCACACTGGGAGCACAGAGGCAGAGACTGGAGCAATGTGTCTACAAACCACGTGACACTTAGGATTGTGGGAAGCAGCCAGAAGTTGGGAAGAGGCAGGAAGGATACTTTCCTAGGGCCATCAGAGGGAGCACTGCCCTGCCAACACCTTGGTTTCAGACTTCTAACCTCCAAAACCACAACAGACCCTGGAGATGACTGCGTGGGGAGCTGGGGCTATCAGGGCAACTCTCCATGTCACAGCCAGCAGTGGAGAGACTGGACATGGCCCCTGCTGCTGCTTCCTTCCTGAGGACTCTGACCTACTCATTCTTGGGTGAGGTCTGGGCTCTGCTGAGGGTGCAGCTGGTGTGTCCCTGCAGGGGCAAGGGGCAGCCCTAGGAAACCTACAGGCAGGTTCATCTCCGAAGTCCCTGTGTTCAGCTCATGACCTACGGGAGTGTCCATACTGGTCGTAGACAGTACCCAGTGGAGACCCCACAGGTGCCCAAGGCTGGCACCCAGGCCTGCTCCCACCCTACTGCCTTCCTGCTGCTCCCTGCCCTCACTGGCAGCCTGGTCAAGTCCATGACATGGAACAATTCCTGTTCTTCCTGCCATAACAGCCCTCACCACACACATGCATGCACATATATGCACACACATGTGCATGTCCTCCTCTAAGGCCTGGCCATAGCTCTACCATTTCCATGAAACATTTTCCTAAAATCTCCCAATTCTGGAGCAAGTGATTCAACACTCAGAAAGGGCCCAGTGATCCCTGGGAGCCAACACAGGGCCACATGACAAGGCATGGGGACCTCTTCTTCTTAAGGAGAGAAGGAGACAAAGTACGTTCTCAAAGAAGAGCAAAGGCAGGAGGGTCATAGAGGAGAAGTGGCAGCGTGGGTGGGGACAGGAGATTGCTGGAGATCAGAAGGCCGGGAGAGGAAACTGCTCTGCAGGCAAGTGACAGGGTGGATGTGCCACATTGGGCAGCTTGATTTTGAGGTTCTGGGGCACATGCAGACAGAGGTAGCCTGAGGCACTGGAAATAGGTGAATACTACATCCCCAAACCCTCTGGCCACTCACTGTGAGCCTGGGAAAACAAGATTTCTCTGTGCACAGAACTGGGGCCCGGGAGTCTGGGCTCAGTGACTGAGCCCTGGGACTCTCTCCTAGGGGTCCTCTGTGTGTCCAGGGTATGCATGGTGGGTAGACCTGGCCCTTTCAGGTGGCTGAAATCTCTGCAGAAGGTGAACTGGGCCTGCCACTTGGTGGACCTATTCCTCTGCCCCACGCCTAGCCAGAGGCATTCCTATGGTTGGCAGGGAAAGGAATTTAAAACCCTGCCCGCTGTGTGTTCTTTGTTGTCCTCCACTCCCAGGTGCCATCTATCTTCTGTTACCTCACAGAAAGCTTAGCTGCCCATAAAGGTGAGATAGGGAGAGTGTAGGCAGAATCCCTGTTGAGACCACACATCCCATGCCACAGATCCCACTTGCCCCACTGTTTTCACTGTCTGCCCTCCCAAGGAAACAGGTAGACAGAGAGAAGATTTGTCTCCAGCTCCGAGTTCTCTAAGGCTCTCCCGTGGAAAGTAAGTTCTCTGCCATCTTGGTCTTGGGTGTGGAAGGTTAGCACCTGAGTGTCTGTCATGGAAGGGAAGACAGCTGGCCTGCACTATAGGTGTCAGACCTGCAGATCTGCCCTGGTGCCTGAGATGTAAGGAGGTCAGAGGGGAGGGGACAGGACCTTTCCTGGGGTCTGGGGGAGAGGGTGGTATGCATATCTGTATATATATCGTGCTCTGCACAGTCCCCCTCACTCTTTTTTCCCTAAGAGAATGCAGGAATGCATAGGGGAGTAAATGAGTGTGCATGAATGTGGCTACAGGAGGAGAATGCACACACAGGTGCATCATTGTGTGTTCAACATGGGAACGGGTGGGTGAGTGTGCAGTTGGTGCAGGGACCCACCAATAAGAAACGATTTCTCCAATTGAAAAGCCTTCTCTATAGGCGGGCTTGGCCAGGGGCACCAGCACCTATGCTGGGAAGACGCTTTGAGCCCCTCTGGTCTGCAGTTCTCTTTTCTGGAGAACACACAGGGAGTTGAGGCCTCCCCCTCACCTGCCCTCACCACGGTGAAGCCTGCTTGGTCTGCCTGGCCCTGCTTGGCAATGCCCAGGCCTTTCCATACTGGTCAGTTCTTCTTGATCCCTCCTGGATGTTCGGGTGGAACCTGTCTGCCTAGAGTCTAGCCTCAAGCCTATCAGCTGCAACCCTTTTCCTGGGGAAAAAAGCCCTGACCTCCCTGTGTGCCTGTGGCCCCTCCCTTCCTAAGAGTACCCTAGAGGCTTCTGCACCTGGGGGAGATTGGCTTTTCTGAGAACCAAGAGCTGGCTGGGAGCCAGCAGCAGGTGGAGTAGGGCAGGAGCTCAGGTTGGGGCTTACCCTGGGAGGCTCCAGGCTGGCAGGGTTAGGTAACAGCTTCAGCCCTCGCCAGTCTGGGAGCCTGGCCCATGCCGCCTTTCCAGTCCTGAAAGATGACATCCAGAGCTAAGTCAGAATGAGAGAAGTAGAGGGGTAAGATCTCCTTCATTTTCCCTGGGGAGCCCCGCGAGGGTCCCTGCACCCCTCCAGCTTCGGTCTTCTAGTTCCGTGTTTGAGGTACATACACTCCAGGTGTCCTGATGGTCCACTGAGAGCCAGAAACCAGATATCTGGAGACATCTGGCTGTTCTCTACAGCCATTGTGCACCTCCAGCCTATGCTACCTACAAGGATCAGCGGGGCCAAGGTGAAGTCTGGGTCTGTTTCCCATCCCAACTGTGCTTACCTAAGTCCCCAAGCAGGGGCTAGAGACCTTGGATAATTTTCCAGGGCCTTGTAGGGCACAGACCCTCTCGTAGATATCCTCTCCCTTCCCTGGAGGCAGCCAAGCAGGCATTATGGGCTGGAGGAAATGCAGCGGAGGAGCCAAGGCCACACAGCTGGGGAGGTGCACAGTTGGCCCCTCAAGGACTTGCTTACCACACAAATCCAGTGGGCCTGGGTAGGCAACAGGGACACAGGGGAGAGTGAGGCTGAGTACAACCCCCTTCTCTCTAATTTCTCTAGCTTCTGTGCTTTGCAAATACCACCTGCGGGGTGAACATGCTTAAGAAAACTGCATGCAGATTCCTGGCTCCTGGCCTCTTGAATGGGGCTCCCTTTGGAAGCCAATGCTCTGGACCTCCTGGGAAGGAGTCAGGGCAGAGATGGATGTGGAGCGTCCTGTAGCCAGAGACGCCTGGCTCCTGGACTCTCCACAGGTCAGGTACCATGTGGCTCAGGCCAGGAGTCAGGATGTTCCCTGGAGCCCCTTTAAAGTGGGGAGGAGGAGGACCTCAACAAGGAGAAACCTTCTTCACCCTGAGGGTGTGGACGGCCACATGCATCTGGCAGAGGTATGTGGGGCCCTTTCCTTTTCACACCAAACACTAATCCTGCTTGACAAACGTGTTCTGGGGAATGAAGCCAGGGTTGTTTTTTCTTTCCTGAGCTACAGCTCATCTTTTTCTCTTGGCAGATTTGGCAGAGCCAATATCACTGAAAAGATTAAAATAATCCTGTAATTGTGGCTGTGGAGCTGCATGAGGGGACCGGTCAGGTTTCTCGTCTTGTGGGATACCACCCCCGCCCCCCAGAAGCAAAAGGTTTCTCTCTGAGTCCAAATGTGAACAAAGTTCCCACCCAGCCCCCACAATCCACTGAGAACCATTTGGGAAAGACTGAAAAAGAATTCTGAAAACTGGGGCGGTGCCTGTTGCTCAGTGGAGAGGGCACCAGCCCCACATACCGAGGGTGGTGGGTTCAAACCTGGCCCTGGCCAAACTGCAACAAAAAAATAGCTGGGCATTGTGGCGGGCGCCTGTAGTCCCAGCTACTCGGGAGGCTGAGGCAAGAGAATCGCCTAAGCCCAGGAGCTGGAGGTTGCTGTGAGCTGTGATGCCACAGTACTCTACTGAGGGTGATAAAGTGAGACTCTGTCTCTAAAAAAAAAAAGAAGAAGAATTCTGAAAACCAAAAAGAGTGACCGGTGACAAGGGATGAGATAGCCACATAGTACTAGATTTGAATGTCCATCTCTCTCCCTTGTCTTAGGAGCAATCCCTCAACCTACTCTTCCCTCATTCCTAGACACCAAGAATTCATGTTTAGAAATCACAGAATAGGCTCGGTGCCTGTGGCTCAGCGGGCTAAGGTGCCAGCCACGTATACCTGAGCTGGTAGGTTCAAATCCAGCCCGGGCCCATCAAACAAAACAACAATGATGGCTGCAACCAAAAAACGGCCAGGCGTTGTGGCGGGTGCCTGTAGTCCCAGCTACTTGGGAGGCGGAGGCAGGAGACTCGCTTGAGCCCAGGAATTGGAGGTTGCTGTGAGCTGTGATGTCACAGCACTCTATCCAGGGTGACAGCTTGAGGCTCTGTCTCAATAAAAAAATAAAAAAAATAAAAGAAATCACAGAATAGAGTAGCATCTTGGCCGATTATTTTCTTCTTCATTAGCTCATTTAATTCTCCAACGACTTTAGGAAGTCAGTAGGGTTTCCCCAATTTCACACATGAGAAACTGAGGCCCAGAAAGGGGGATGACTTGCCTAGCGTCTGAAGCATATTTCCATATAGCTGAAGTTGTGTAAGCTCTGGGATCCCCATTTGCTGAAAATGTAATGAGTGGATTTCAGTGTTTGTGTGATGACAAACCATCTACCCAGGACTTTCTTTGTAACATTTGATTCTTTTTCATAATATATGTCAGGCCCTACAAAGACTGCTGGGGTCTTGCCAGGATCTCCTGAGGAACAAGAGGCAGTGGGGTCTGTGAGTCAGCTGTCCTTCCCCTCACCTCTTGCCCTCCCTTCTCCTGCGCTCTCTAATCTCACCCTCTCTAATCTCAGGTCTGGCTGTTCCTACTGTCCTAGAGGCACTGGGTCAATATGTTCTATCTGCTTTGTTTATCTGCAAAGATAGATTTGGGGGAAATGGATAGTGTAGATATTCTTACTTCATATCATGCTTTACAAATAATCCCCTCTGTTAGAGGGAATTAGACACTTGTGTGTTAAGGAGGAATTAGACACTTGTGTGATAAAGTGGGTTTACATGAGGATTTGTTTTGCTCCATTTCGTGGATGGATGGGCTGCCTAAAAAGGCAAAGAATGTGCCAGTCACAGATGAGTGCAACCAAAGTATGGAAGCCATTAGTTGCTAAAGAGGAGCTTTCTGATTGGGGGCAGGTAGGGGAAATCCAGGCAGATGTTGTATAAAATGAGAGTCTGTGGTGGCAGAAGCAGGAAAGAGACCAACCTAGCATGCAAGTGAGAGGGTCTCAAGACCGGGCAGAAAGGGGCTTATAATTTGTGGACAGGTTGCGCTATGGTAGCATCATGCCAGCTCAATGTCCCTGAATTTGGGGCAGATGTCTGTCACTGGGGATGCTTTTCCTGACTCAACTCCCAACAATCTTCCATTGTGAGGCTTCCATTTCTGCTGTTTGTGTCAGTGGCACAGGATGAGCTGGGGAGACCCTTCTTGACACTCCCAGCTCAGTCCCTGGCTCTCCTGGATGGATGCCACCAATGGCCTATGTTCCTCCCACTAGGACCCACCAGGAAGAATAATAATTGCTCACCACGTTATCACAGAGGATACAAAAGTAGAATTTGACACTGGGAGGTTCCTGGGAGTCCAACCCCTTTGTAAACTGTCATCTACATGTATAATATGGGAACCTTAGTCCCCATCTTTGGGGGCTGTATGAGGTTTTAATCAGATCCGTGGTTCCCAAGCTTCAGGCTGTATCAGCATCAGTCAGGCGATTGGGGGAACAGAATGGAGAGCTTGTTAAATCACAGATGGCAGGCCACCCCACTTTCTGATTTGGGAAGGGGGGCTGGGCACAGTGGCTCATGCCTGTAATCCTAGCACTCTAGGAGGCCGGGCAGGTGGATTGCGTGAGCTCTCATGAGTTCAAGACCAGCCTGAGCAAAAGTGAGACCTCGACTCTACTAAAAATTGAAAAACTGAGGCAAGAGGATCGCTTGAGTCCAAGTTGGAAGTTGCTATGAACTATGACACCACAGCACTCTTCCTAAGGTAGCAGCTTGAGACTCTGTCTCAAAAAAAAAAAAAGATTTGGGAAGGGGCCTAAAATTCGGCATATCTAACAAATTCCCAGGGGATGCTCCTGGTTTGAAAAACACTGAACTAGACCAGATGTGCATCTGCCAGGAGACTTCCAACCTCTGGAGGCCAGGGGCCAGCTCTAATCGACTTCCTTGTTGGCTGCCTACTCAGGGGCACCTGCAGGTGCTAAGTGCTGTCTGAACTGTGCAGTTAATGGAAGCCATGTCCTCTTCAGGGGCCCTTGCAAAATGGTACTGGTTGCCATAGCAACAGTGGGCAGCAGCCAGGTGATTTGGGAACAGAATCATGGGGTTCTTTGGCATATTAGGGAGAGGGGTGAAGATCCTGGTGAAGCACGTGGAGGAGAACGTGAAGAAGGAAGGGAGGGTGCGGCTTCCAAAGTCTCCTCTCACGTGGACACTCTTGCATTTCCCCAGAAGAGTGCCCTGGCTCCTGCCTGTGAACCCAGGAAGGGTTTGAACTGTGGTTGCATAAGAGAGAGAGGAACGAAGGAAAGGGAGGTGTGGGACAGGCGGGGGTGGGGGGTGGAGGGGAGCTCAGGGAGCAGGAAAGAAGGGATCCAGTGCTGAGAACCATTGTGTAAGTCATTTCACACACACATTAACTCACTTAATCCTCACCAAACCCAATCCCCACCCTCTGTGTTCTGCGTTTGGACCATCCGTGGCCACAGGACTGGATAGGTCTGGCCGGATTGGAAATCTGATCTGCCATTGCTAAAGGGTCATGGTTTTTTTTTTTTGTTTGTTTATTATTTGAGACAGAGTCTCACTCTGTCACCCCAGTAGAGTGCTCTACCATCATAGCTCATAGCAACCTTTAACTCTTGGGCTCAAGCAATTCTCTTGCCTCAGCCTCTCCAGTGGCTGAGACTACAGGCACCCACCACAACGCCTGGCTATTTTTAGAGACAGGGTCGTGATCTAGCTCAGGCAGGTTTGAACTCGTGAGCTCAGGCAATTCACCCACCTTGGCCTCTGGGATAACAAGCATAAGCCACCGCACCTGGCCTAAAGGGTCATATTTGTTCTTACATCTCAGGAATGTCTCTTTGAAATTGTTGAACATTGGCCACGGTTAGGAGGTCCTGGGTGTGGGGGCCACAGGGAGGCATGGACAAAGTCTGGGGAAATTATGTTAACACCATAGGAGGCCTGGCTGCTCATCATCTGGGCTTTGCACTAGATATCACCTACCCGCTCCTCTTTATCTGCACCTACTTTTTTTTTTTTTTTTTTTTTTTTGAGACAGAGCCTCAAGCTGTCACCCTGGATAGAGTACCATGGCTTCACAGCTCACAGCAATCTCCCATTCCCGGGCTCAAGCGAGTCTCTTGCCTCCACCTCCCAAGTATCTGGGACCACAGGCGCCTGCCACAATGCCCAGCCATTTTTTGGTTGCAGCCACCATTGTCGTTTGGCGGGCCCGGGCTGGATTCGAACCCGCCAGCTCAGGCGTACGTGGCTGGTGCCTCAGCCCGCTGAGCCACAGGCGCCAAGTCTGCACCTACTTTTTTGATCCATCAGAGCCACACTTGAGATACCCACCCTGTCCCCCAGTTCTGACCAAGGTAACCCTCTAAGGCAGTGGTTCTCATGTTTTAGTGTGGGTACGCAAGCAGCTTATTTAAAAATTAAATTTCTATCTTGCCACCAGAGACTGCTTCAATGGCTGAGATAGGGTTGTTGGGGGATAGGGGGGTTATTGACATCCAGGATCTCTGCTTTCCCCCTGTACTTCCCAGTCTTGTCTGGGAGCCCCCAGGTTTCTGTAACATTTGGTTCTGGCCCCTCAGCTGCTTCTGCCCCCACCTTATCTCAGCTGTTCCCTGGGAACCCTGGCAATTTATCTGGTTCCCATAGCACTGTCTGCAGACAGCACATCCACAGCTGTCACCAGCTGGCCAGCTTGCCAGCAGGGCTCTGTTCACCCTGCTTAGTGAGCCCAGCATTGGGGCCTTTGCTCCGTTTTATAAGGACCTGGCTCATGGCCAACCAGGAGGCCTGTGCTTGGAGACTTGGAGCAGGCTTAGCCAGCTGCCTGACATCAGAAGGAAACTAGGATATTGGGTGCACTTTGCAAAAGAGATCCAAGGCAGAGAAGCAGCCACTGATAAAGAGCAGACTTTGGGGTAGACCAGCCAGATGAGGCAGTTCTACTCCTCTGCCTCAGTTTCCTCATCTGAAAAATGGTACTTGTTGAAGAGCTAGAGGAATTTTAATGTCCTCAGAGCATGAGGTCAGGTATGAAATTTGACCCAGGGTTAGACTGCAGCGAGGTGGGTCTTTAGGCCTTTCCTTCCTCTTCTCATCAGGAAGGTGTCTCCTACCTGTCCTCACACATCCATGCTTTCTTTGATCATTATCACCAGCCTCAGAACCTCCAGGAGAAGGGGACAGGGACAGAATTTTTCTTCCGTTTTCCTGATAAGAACACTGACTTCTTATCCAGGGAGGGTCATAAAGATACTTGGCCAAAGACATTTATGTGTTTCTGTTTAAGTGGAATTTGGCTCCTGATCTCCAGAGGGAGATTCTGTGCTTTTGCACTTTGGTAACTTTTTCTGCTTTGGAGTCACCCAAGCCCTGTGGGCCCAGGGAATCTGAAAACTTACTTGCCTTGCATTCTTATAAAGCTCTCAAGGAAAATGGCCAGGACAGGCCAGGCATGATGGCTCACATCTGTAAGCACTCTGGGAGGCTGAGGCAGGTGGATGGCCTGAGCTTACAAGTTCAAGACCAGATTGAGCCAGAGTGAGGCCTTGTCTCTAAAAATAACCGGGCATTAGGCAGCACCTGTAGCTCAGTGGATAGGGCGCCTGCCACATACACTGGCAGGTTTGAAACCGGCCTGGGCCAGCTAAAACAACAATGACAACTGCAACAAAAAAGAAAATAGCTGGGTGTTGTGGCAGGTGCCTGTAGTCCCAGCTACTTGGGAGGCTAAGGCAAGAGAATTACTTAAGCCCAAGAGTTTGAGATTGCTGTGAGCTGTGATTTCACGGCACTCTACCCAGGGCAATAGCTTTAGACTCTGTCTCAAAAAAAGAAAAAATAACCGGGCATTGTGGTGGGCGCCTATAGTCCCAGCTACTTGAGAGGCTGAGACAAGAGAATCGCTGGATCCCAAGAATTTGAAGTTGCTGTGAGCTGTGACACCATTGCACTTTACCAACAGCAACAAAGTGAGACTCAGTCTCAAAAAAAAAAAAAAAAGGAAAGGAAAGAAAAATGGAAAATGGTCAGGACAATGCTTAACCCCCAAAGCTTGGGGGTGCCACGGTAGTATTTCCCACACTGTGTTTGACAGCTGATGTAATATTTGTGGGTTTTGAGATGTAGGGAGGAGTCTCCTCAGTGTATCAGTCACACCCCTTTGACATCTGTGAGGGATGTCAACCCAATCTCTCTCCATGCCAGACCAATCTGGAATCCTCTTTTTCTTCTTATGAGAGAACAGATCACCCCGTCAGCTATGCAAACAGTGAGTTCCTGGCCAAAGCAGAGGGTTGGTTGTATGGCATGCCCTTGGGGACTCTGAAAGCCTCTATGTGCCTGTGAAGGAGAGGAAGCCTGAGTCTGGAGGGAGCAGGGAAGATGCAGGAAGCCCCCTGGCCCAGCATGAGAAATGGTACCACCCTAAAGTGAAAGCCCAATACATACTGCCCAGGGGTTGGGCTGGGTGCCCCCCAGCAGCCAGACCCTGCCACCAGGGAAGATCTGCTTTCCAGTGAGAGGGCAAATTGGGAAGGGTTTCAATAAGTTTGACAAGTGCACTCATGGGCACCAGTCCTGTCACCCTATAAACCCTTATTAGCTGGGGACTTTGGGACAAATCCCTTTACCTCTCTGAGCCTGTTTACTTGTGTATGAAATGGGGACAATAGTGTATACTTTTGAGAAGATCTGCAGTGTAGAATGGTTAGCAACATACTTAGGATCTAGTTGGTGTTCAGTTAAGTGGTACTCAGCCCATCTCCTCTGCCCAAGGGGAGCACATCATAAGAACTCAGTGAATTCTTACTTCTGTTGAACAAGAATAGAAGTTTGAGGGGTCATGGCAAGCTAAAGATACCAAGACAGAGTAAACTTGGTTTCTTTGCTTTAGGGGCCACTGTCCAGCCTCCTAGTCCTTGGGTGTCCTATCTGTTGCAGGTGCCCTGAGTTTTCGAGTTCTTGGGTTGTTCATATTTAGGAGAGCTTGAGGTGGGGGTGGGGGCTATGGGGCTGCACTGTAGCAGCAAAAAGCCTGCTATCCCATTGCTCTATCAGAGGACCACACCTTCCTGGAGTCCTTGATGCAGCCAAACCTGTGCCTATACTGAGATAAACCTCATCTATTCCAATCAGTTGAGATTGCCCCCCAAAAAGCAGAGCTCTGGACCTTCCACAAAGTCCTTGCCCTGCAATGACCACACTGTCATGTCACAGCTAGGTTCTTTTTTTTTTTTTTTTTTTGAGACAGAGCCTCAAGCTGTCACCCTGGATAGAGTGCGGTGGCATCACAGCTCACTGCAATCTCCAATTCCTGGGCTCAAGTGAGTCTCTTGCCTCTGCCTCCCAAGTAGCTGGGACTACAGGTGCCTGCCACAATGCCTGACCATTTTTTGGTTGCAGCCGTCATTGTTGTTTGGAGGCCCGGGCTGGATTCGGACCCGCCAGCTCAGGTATGTGACTGGTGCCTTAGCCCATTGAGCCACAGGCGCTGAGCCCAGGTATGTGACTGGTGCCTTAGCCTGTTGAGCCACAGGCGCTGAGCCCACAGCGAGGTTCTTACTCAAGCCTAGGCTCTGGAATTCTAGCCCGTCTTTCCTCAATCCTCTGTACCTTCACTCAGCAAATTCTGCTACCTACCTTGGGATGGGGTGCAGAGGGAGGGAGAAGAGGTTTTGAGCACAGACTTGCTCTGGAGGGACTTCAGACCAACAGGCAGGGGGAAATACCCTGGAAACACTTTGGGCCTTAGAGGCTGGACAGTACTACAAGGGCCATCACTTCCAGCGAGGGATCAGAGTGACTTTCTAGAGCATTGATAAGATATGGCTGTGTAAACATGGAAAAGAATAACATTCATGATGGCTGAGAGAAATAAAAGTGAACAGTACTTTCCAACAAGGATTTGTTCAGTTTTGTTGGAGTGTAGAATTTATGGAGGAAAGTTAAGAAGATCAGTTGGGGCCAGATTTTGAATGCCCTTGTAGTCCAAGTTCAAGAGAGCGAGTCATTCCACAGACTCTGTGTACCTGCTACAAGAACTGAAACAGATATGAATTCAGCCTCTGTCCTTAACAGCAGTCAGTGTGGATGGGGGCAAGGACTTATCCAAGAGCTTGGGAGGAGGTCTCTGGGGAAAGGTCAATAGCATCAGATCCATGAACAAATTGAGGATCCATTTTGTTTAAATAGTGTCAGGAGGGTGGTGCCTGTGGCTCAGTGGAGTAAGGCGCCGGCCCCACATGCTGGAGGTGACAGGTTCAAACCCAGCCCTGGCCAAAAACTGCAAAAAAATAAAAATAAAATAATAAATAAATAAATAAATAGTGTCAGGAATAGGAGAGCTGCATAGGAAGATCCCTGAAATCATAGACATGGTTGGCTCTGCTATGTACTATGTGTATAGTGTTAAAACAATATGAACACTACTTGTTGACTTGATTTTTAGGCCTAAGCCTCAAAGCAAAGCAAACATATTCAGAATGTAAATGTTATAAAGCTTAATAACGAAAATGCAGCCTTACAGATGGCTGAAGTTGGGAGACAGAGGTGGGGGGCAGAGTGAAGGGAGAGGACGGTGCTGATTGCTTGACTGTATAATGTTAAGAGATACTGCCTGTAGTTCATGGACCAAAAAATAAAGGTCCAAGTCTACTACTTAAATTAAGAACAGTGCCACAGAGCAGGAGGTGAGCAGTGGCTGAAGAGCAAGGGAAGCTTCATCTGTACCTATAGCTGCTCCCCATTGCTCACATTGCCCCTTGAGTTCCTGCTTCCTATCAGATCAGGAGCAGCATTAGAGTCCCAAAGGAGTGCAAACCCTACTGTAAACTGTACATACGAGGGATCTAGGTTGCACATTGCTTATGAGAATCCAATACCTGATAATCTGAGGTGGAGATGTGCTTAAATCATTCTGAAAGCATTTTCCTACCCCACCCCTAGTCCATAGAAAAACTGCCTTCCAGTCAAGCTCACACCTGTAATCTTAGCACTCTGGGAGGCCAAGGCGGGTGGATTGCCTGAGCTTACAGGTTTGAGATCAGCCTGAGCCAGAGAGAAACCTTGTCTCTAAAAGTAGGTGTTGTGGCAGGTGCCTGTAGTCTCAGCTACTTGGGAGGCTGAGGCAAGAGAATCGTTTAAGCCCAGAAGTTGGAGATTGCTGTGAGTGTGAGCTGTGATGCCATGGCACTCTACCAAGGGTAACAACGTGAGTAGGGTAACCTGTCAAAAAAAAGAAAGAAAGAGAGAGAGAGAAAGAAAGAAAAAGAAAGATTTCCTTCCATGAAACTGGTCCCTGGTGCAAATGACCTAACATTAATAGGACTCAAGAAATAACATCTAAAATATTAGGTACAGGAGGCGTGGAGTGGTGGCTCATGCCTGTAATCGTAGCACTCTGGATGGCTGAAACTGGTGGATTGCTTGAGCTCAGGAGTTCAAGACCAGCCTTAGCAAGAGTGACACCCTGTCTCTACTAAAAATAGAAAAATGAACCAGGCATGGTGGTGGGTGCCTATAGTCCCAGCTACTTGGTAGGCTGAGGCAAAAAGATTGCTCAAGCCCATGAGTTAGAGGTTGCTGTGAACTATGATGATGTCATGGCACTCTACCGACTCTACCCAGGGTGACAGTGTAAGACTCTGTCTCAAAAAAAGAAAAAAAAAATTAGGTACAGGACAAAGCTGGCCTCAAAAACATTCAAGTATTTTTTTTTTCTTTTGGGACAGAGCCTCAAGCTGTCACCCTGGATAGAGTGCTATGGCATCACAGCTCACAGCAACCTCCAATTCCTGGGCTCAACCTCCAATTCCTTGGCCTCCTGAGCAGCTGGGACTACAGGCGCCAGCCACAATGCCCAGCCATTTTTGGGTTGTAGCCGTCATTGTTGTTTGGCGGGCCTGGGCTGGATTTGAACCCACCAGCTCAGGTGTACGTGGCTAGCTCCTTAGCCCATTGAGCCACAGGCACCGAGCCAACATTCAAGTATTTAACAGCATGGAAATAATGACCAGAAGAAAGTGCTAAGCAGTGTAAGAAGTTATCCTTTCTGGGCAGTGAAGATAAGGAGAAAGGGAAAGGAGCTTGCATGAAACTGCCATCTGTAACCTGCACAGATGATTTTGATTTAAGTAAAATGAAGTTTATCATCACTATTCTTTAGGTTTGGGGAGCCACTAGAAGAGTTGGTTAGTTGGTTCTTTGCCCAGTAACAAGGATATGTGGGTATTACAAATGTATGTATGTATTTGACTTAGTAAAACATTCATTCCAGTTCTCTAGAGACAACCAATGTCACTTTTTTTCTTTTCGGAGTATTTCATGCACATACAGGTAAATATGTATAGACAGTATATAGATTCTTCCCCTCCTTCCCACCACAGTTATTTGAGAACACATAAATGGTAGCATATCTACTGCTGCACCTTGAGAATTTCTTCAGTGAAAACAATTTCTGCAGTACATTTTTCTTTTATAAATTTTTTTTTTTTCGGGAGACAGAGTCTCACTCTCTTGGGCTGGGTAGAGTGCAGTGGCATAATCATAGCTTACAGCAACCTCAAACTCTTGGGCTTGAGTGATCCTCATGCTTCAGCTTCCCAAGAAGCTGGGACTAGAGGCACCAGCCACCATGCCCAGCTAGTTTTCCATTTTTAGTTGAGACTGGGGTCTCACTCTTGCTCAGGCTGGTCTTGAACTCCTGAGCCAAGCAATCCACAAGCCTTGGCCTCCCAGAGTGCTAGGATTACAGGTGTGAGACACCATGCCCTGTCTTTCTTTTATCAATTTACCTCAGAGTTACCTCTGAGCTCAAGTGCAATAAGCTTCCTCGTTTGTCTTTTTTTAAATTGCTGGATAAAGTCCACATATGGATGTAGCAATGGTAAATGGCACACAGCCATCTATTTCCACACATCTCCACCAATGGTGTGTTACCAATTTTTAAATTTTGTCACAGTCTTAGGTGAAAAATGGCATCTCAGCCAAGTTTTAATTTGCATTTCTTTTATGCTGGAAGTTGGGGAGCTTTATATATAGTTAAGGGCCCTTTCTATTTCCTTTTCTGTGAACTGATGATTCATATCTTTTGCCCATTTATGTTAATTAGGCTCTTTCTTTTCTTCTTCTTCTTCTTTTTTTTTTTTATAGAGACAGAGTCTTAGTTTATTGCCCTTGGTAGAGTGCCGTGGTATCACACAGCTCACAGCAACCTCCAACTCCTGGGCTTAGGTGATTCTCTTGCCTCAGCCTCCCAAGCAGTTGGGACTACAGGTGCCCACCACAACGCCCAGCTATTTTTTTGTTGCAGTTTGGCCAGGGCCAGGCTTGAACCCGCCACCTTGGTATATGGGGCCAGAGCCCTGCTAACTGAGTCAAAGGGGTCGCCCATCTTTTTTTTTTTTTTTGAGACAGAGTCTCACTATGTTGCCTTTGGCAGAGTGCTGTGGTGTCAATAGCTCAGAGCATCCTCAGACTCTTGGGCTCAAGGGATTCTTTTGCCTCAGCCTCTCAAGTAGCTGGGACTACAGGCATCTGCCACAACTTCCAGCTATTTTTTTATTTTTATTTTTTTTTGAGACAGAGCCTCAAGCTGTCACCCTGGATAGAGTGCTGTGGCATTACAGCTCACAGCAACCTCCAATTCCTGGGCTCAAGCGAGTCTCCTGCTTCTGCCTCCCAGGTAGCTGGGACTACAGGTGCCCGTCACAACACCCAGCCATTTTTTTTTTTTGTAGAGACAGAGTCTCACTTTATTGCCCTGGGTAGAGTGCCGTGGCGTCACACTGCTCACAGCAACCTCCAGCTCTTGGGCTTAAGCGATTCTCTTGCCTCAGCCTCCCTAGTAGCTGGGACTACAGG
>CAUYON010003722.1:0-36131 GCA_963573935.1 Arctocebus calabarensis
ACAGCAGCCCTGACGACCAGGCGCCCAATACGACCAAATCCGTTTATTCCGACCTTCGCTTTCACCATGGTGCCTCAGGGATGCGGCTGGCGCTGCACTAGAAGAAGCGGCTGTCTGACGAACGGGAGGACCAGAGAGCCCAGACAACACTTCTTTAGGAAAGCCTTTCTTCATGGTCCAAACATCTCCTGGTGGAATGTTTATTGATTCTCTCATTCAGCAGTTATTGTGCACCACTGCATTCCAGCGGCTCTTCCAGGAACTCAGGCTGCATCATTGCACATGAAGATGAGGCTTCTGCTCACATAAGCTTAGGATATAGTTGGAGGGAAAAGATAACCAAGTAAATGAATAAGAACTCATCAGGCAGTGATAAGTTCAATCACAGAAACAGAATTGAGAAAAATAGTAGGCCCTTCTGAGAAGGTGACATCTAAGCTTAGATCTAAGTAGCAAGAAGGCACCAAGGACATGAAATTCTATGGGCAGAAAATTCCAAGCAGAGATTCTAGTGGAAAAGAGACTCTTTAAAGAAGAAAAGGAAAAACAGCATGTGTGGGTAGAGGGGGCTAGGTCATGTAAAAAGGATAATTGGAGGCAGGATTAAGAAGGTAAAGGTAAGGTGTCTGGATTTTATTCTTAGTATAATGAGAAGTCATTGAAGACCTCTATTAAGCAAGAGAATGACATTCTCCCATTTATATTTTGAAAAGATCACTCTAGCTTATTTGTGTAGGAGTTGAGGTGTGCAAACATCTAAATAGAGCTATCAGATGGTGGCTACTATAGTAGGCCAGGTGAAAGAGCATGATTTCTTGGACAAAAAATGGTAATGATGAGGTTAGAGAAAGATAGATAAACAGAGGATGTAGGTTGAAGGTAGAACTATGAGAAATTGCAGGCAGATTAGATGTGGAGGATAAGAGGAAAAGAAGAATTGGGAATGATTTGGTGATTGAGCAGCTAGGTAATGATGATAGCCATTATTGAGATGAGGATGCTGAGTGACAGCAGATTTGAGGATGGGAAAACAAGATTCCACAAATCCAGAATTCAAGTAACAGATAATTCCTGGACTCACAAATTAGGAAGCTATATAGATATTATTAAAGTCATAGGCTTAGATGGAACAGTGAAGAGAGATCAGAATGGAGCTTCACGGCACACTAGCTCACTGGAGGTGGAACAGAGGACAGGGGACCAGCAGAGGACAAGGGACCAGCAGAGGACACTACAAAGCAGCAGAAGTGAGAGAGGACAGCCAGTGAGAGTGTGATGCCCAGACAGCCCTGAATAAAAATGACCCTATTAACTTACTATTTATTGATTCTGAGATAGGCCGTCACTCTGTTGCCCAGGCTGGACAGTTGTGTACTGATCATAGGTCACTGCAACTTCAAACTCCTGGGCTCAAGAACTCCTCCTACCTTAACCTCTCAAGTGGCTGGGACTACAGGTGTGCTACTTAAAAAAAAAAAAAATCACATATGGGGTGGTGCCTGTGGCTCAAAGGAGTAGGGCACTGGACCCATATACCAGAGGTGGTAGGTTCAAACAAAAACTGCAAAAAAAAATTCACATATATATTTTGTAGAGATGGAAATGTCAGTATGTGGCATAAGCAGGTCCTGAACTCCTGGCCTCAAGCAATTTCCCCCTTCTCCGCCTTCCAAAGCTCTAGTATTACAGGCATGAGACACCATTCCCTGTGATCTTATTAACTCAGTTCTGCTTCAGGTGTTTTATTATTGTTGTAAATTCATTTAAAAAAAATGAAACAGCCCCTTCTTAATATATTTGACCAAAAAATGAATCCTGCTTTAACTATCAAAGTTAAGTTTACTTCTCCCACCAAATAGGAGATAGTAACTCTCTTTGAGTAGCAAATGTCATTCTCATTAGTAAGTGGATAGAGCAGATTTTCTTCTGGCTCCCAACCCAATAGTTCTGGTTAGCTCCTCACCTCCTTTCTTTTTATATATCAAACACCAATCAAGTAAAGAACAAATGTAAAATATGTTAGAGTAACAAATGCCTGTCTGAGGACATTGGGCAAGTATGTCCCCAGCAGCACAGAGACACATCAAAAACTGAAACTAGGAAGCAGGATACTCGGTGTAGATGGTGATTTGGTAGCTTTTCATCAAATATGTATGGATCTACATTTAGTTTAAAAAGTCAAGGAATCTTCTAAAGCAGTAGTTCTCAACCTATGGGTCGCGACCCCTTTGCAACAATGAAAATGCATCCTGCATATCAGATATTTACATTACGATTCATAGCAGTAGCAAAATTACTGTTATGAAGTAGTAACGAAAACAATTTTATGGTTGGGGGTCACCACAATATGAGGAACTGTATAAAAGGGTCGGGGCCTTAGAAGGCATTAGGAAGGTTTGAGAACCACTCTTCTAAAGCAATGAAATTTGGGAGGGCCGGGAACTGGGGAGATAGTTAAAAGATAAGCATAAGAAATTGGCCTTATCACGGCGCTTCCCCCGCTGCGGCGTGTGTCTGCATGACCTGGTGTGTGTACTTAAAGGTCCAGATCCAGCCTGCTCCTGTGGGGTAGAGGAGGTTGCATCAAAACATTCATCAAAGCACAGGCTGCATTCCATTTCCACAGCCCCATATCAAGATTGCCCAGAATTACATCTTATGCTATTAGACATCTAATGCAAAGCCATCAAGGCTTCCTTTCAGCTTTCCTCGGAGACCCTTGGGAGGAATTTCTGCCTGGAGTCGGCAACTCAGACCTGATGCCTGTCAGGAATGAACCGTGGTACAAGTTTCAGGGAGGGCTTCCGTTGTCAAAACAATAATAGCTGTAATTTTCTCTCCCTCTATTTACAGGAAACAAACTCTTCCTTCCTGTCCTCTGCCTGTAGCAGAAAATAGACAAGCCAAACAGATGTCCAGGGTACCTTGGCTGAGCTTCCCTGGAGAGCAAACTGCTCCAGGGAGCCTTGGGGGCTGGTGGGCGACCGGGGCAGGAAGGTGGCGGTGGTGGCGGCGGCGTGTTGCACGCAGGTTCCTAACTTGCTACTCAGCTTTGCCCTTTGCTGCTTCTCTCCCTCCATCTGCCTTTGTTTCTTTTCAACTACCATGAGGCAAGTGAACTAAATATGGCCAGGGAAATCTCTAGGACTCGCGATATTTTTAAACTCTTGTGGCCTCCTGTTTGGAGACTCTGGTGACGCAGAGGAACCAGATCCGAGAGTTTCTCATGGGAATCCGGGATGCTTCGCCGTAACCGCTGGCTTGGGTTCCTCGTGTTTTGGGCCTTTGTCAATGCAGCTCTGGGGCTTTCATTTCGTACCTTAGAGACTTAGGAAGCGGCCGATTCAGTGAGAGCACCAAGAACGTCCCAGGGCGGCGTCTTCAGGGTGGCTCTCCAGATGGCCAGCGTGGGGCCTGTGCAGCTGGCCTGGCTCGGACTGAGGGGCCCCGTGGCACAAGCGTGGGGGCATAGGCAGGAGAGAATTCGTTCTCAAGACATTCTAAGAGCTCTTCCCTGTTGAAGAGCTCCTCATTGTTATTATTGTTGTCTTTTTTTTTTTTTTTGCTATTCTTGTGCACTGTCCAATTTTAGTCTAGTTATTTTATAAATATGTGTCCCTGTCCCTTCCCTTCAGCATTTGTGTTTCCAGTGACTGTTTATTATTTCTCTTTCTGATCCTCTTGGCGAGGTCCATATCTCCACTAAAAAGATATTTCAAAATGTCTTGAAATAGAAAATGCTTTATTTTATTTAATAAATGTCTTTATTTTCAAGCGATTTCTTTGCAAGAATTGTATAATGCTTTATGATTAAATAAAGAGAGGGGAAGAGCTCACATTCTCACTGAATGGGAAAAATTACCTGTAAAACATGGATGGAAAATGAAATAGTCACTGTGGGCATAGTTTGTTGGAGGGATGGTAAGTATAGTTGTCTAGCTTGTGCGACAAGTAACTCTAGGTGTTGTCATTCACACAGCAGACTTAATTCAATATAGTGATTTCCTTTCAGGTGTCTGTGAAGTGTCTTGAAGAAGGAGTGTCTATTTTATACGAAGGGGGTGGTATAGACTGGAAGCAGTCACTCTTTTTGAGAACAGGAAATGAATCTTCCCCACCTTTTTTCCACATTGCAATTTACCTGTTATGATTACTGCTGTTTACAGAGTGGTAACTTTATGTCAGACACTGGCATAAGCATTGCTGTGCTTGAGGGGGGAGCCCTGATTGGCAGTGTTTGTTAATTTCTGTGGTGTAAATATTCCCACCACAGCCAAGATTAAGTCACCAAAGTTCTTGAAGCTAAACGTGGTGTGGAAAAGGGATAATCACAATTGGAGACAGGAGGAGTCGGCTCCCGCACAACATTGGTTATGAATATTAACAACTATTAGTTACCTCACAAGATTATATTATTATGATTATTCACTCTTAGACAGATAAGGAAACTGAGGTAATGGGAAGTTATGGTACTTTGCATATAGTGACAGAACCAGTGGGCAGTGGGGCCTGACCCCAAGTTTGCGCACATAACCCCTACCCCATTCTGCACGCGTGGGGCAGGTGCTCAGCACGTGATTTTTGAATGAGGAAATGTCCAAGTCAAGAAGTCTATTTGTCCTTTATTGCATTAGTTAGCATTCTTCCAGAGAAATAGAACTAATAATAAATATATATTCTCTGTAAACGTAGAGTATGTTTTTATTATATATTCATTTTAAGTATATGTTTCTCTATGGATTTATTGCAAGGAATTGGTTTACATGTTTGTGGCAGTTGGCTGGGCAAGTCTGGTATCTGCAGGACAGGCCACTAGGAAGGGCAGGTGGGAACTCCTGAGAAAGAGCAGACACTGCAGTCCTCAGCAGAATCTCTTCCTCAGGAAGGCTCAGTTCTGCTTTTAAGGCTTTTCAATTAATTAATCAGATGATCTAGGATAACCTTCCTTGCATAAAGCTAACTGGGTATGCACTTTAACCAAACCTACAATACACCTTCGCAGCAACATCTACACTGGTGTTTGATTGAATAATTGGGCACTGTCGCCTGGCTAAACTGACACATAAAGAATTGAGAGTGTTGAGTGAATGATGTTGCCCCAAATGGTATGTTGAAGTCATAACCCCAGGTATCTGTGAATGTGACCTTATTTGGAAATAGGATCTTTGCAGATGTGATAAATCTGAGGTTGTATAGAGTAGGGTGGACCCATAATTAAATATGAATGGTGTGCTCACAAGAAGAGAAGGGAAATTTAGACACAGATGTACAGGGAGAATGCCATGTGACAGTGGAGGCAGAGATGGGAGGGATGCATCCTCCAGCCAAGAAAGAACAAGGTTAACTGGAAATCACCAGAAGACAGTAAGAGGCAAGGAAGGTCCCTCCCTACAGCCTTCAGAAGAAACTGGTCCTGCCAACACCTTGATTTGGGCTTCTGTCCTCCAGATCTACAAGACGATAAATGTTTGTTGGTTGAGTCACACAGTTTGTGGTGCTTTGTTATGGAAGCCCTAGGGAATGAATACTATAGGAATCTTAAAAATAACACTAAGTGATGGCAAATTCAAATAACATCTACTTACCAACATCTAAAACTTTACTTCTATTAAAAAAAATAGCATGCTACCACAATTTTCTTCTGGCAATCTCAGCAGTGGCATTTTTGTGGATTCTTTCAAGTCAGAGGTGTAACTGTAAACTAATTTGAGTAATTTTTACTTAATTAAATACACACAGTAATTTATACATATTCTCATCAAAACAATCACTGTAAGAAATAATTTATTTAAATCAGTGGGACTGATATTGTAAAATTGCCTTTAGTAGTGCATTGAAATAAGTGCTTGTGAATGAATGAGTGCAGAATAAATTCATTCGTTGTTTTCAGGGTCAATTATTCGTTCTTTTAGCTTCTAATGTTGTTAACAATTCTGTTTAAGGCTAATTATGATTGCTTTCAGGGTCATCTATTTATTCTTTGGATTCTATTGGTGTTAACAATTCTATTTAAGTCTAAATATGATTGCTTTCTAATATTGTTAACAATTCTGTTTAAGGCCAAATATGATTACCTTCAAGGTCAGATATTTATTCTTTGGACTTCTATTAGTGTTAAGAATTCTTCTTAAGGTTAAATATGATTTTAGGGAATAGTCACAAGTCGGTCTCAGATGTGAAGGGAAACTAAAATGGATTTGGTTTAATTTTTGCCTGTTGTCTGTAAATTGTCTCTGAAGGCATTTCCCAAACAGAACTAAGAAAACTTTTAGCAATAAGGGAAATAGAATAAATGTACAGAAACGTATCATAAGCTAACAGCTTTGAAGGTCAGAAGTCCTTTTTATGTATGTATTTTGGCATAGGAGTTTTAAAAAATCTTTTTAGTCTATCCTGCTACTTTATAATCACATCTATATTATTCTTGCTGCAAGCCGAATGAATGGCTTACTGTGATCCAGTTAAAGATATTTTTCTAGCAACTTCTATATGGTTGTGCAAAACTGAATTAGACTGATTGCAAAGCCCAAGGCTCATTCCCAGATATTCATTGTGACACTTGAATACTTTTCATGTGTTTAGCAGTTAAATTTCCATCCTGTATATTTGATGCCTTCCATTATATGTAATAATGTCTATTGAATACTTGTTATCTATTAGTGGGTCCTATGATTTTTACTCCCACTCATTACAAATTAGAAAACAAGTAAAGCCAGGAAAAATAACTTTCCCTTATCTTACAACTAGTAAGTGGCAAAGTTCTAGGCTCAAATCTTAGGCAGTTTGACCACGAGAGCCTAATCTTTTAACCTCTTTGTGCCTGAATAGTACAGAATTTACTTTCAGTAATATTTATAATACTTAATGTGTTTGTTTAAAAATAGTGTTTCATCCTTAGCATATAAATAATAGTTATGGAGACCTTAACTGGCAAATATATGGATTGACTATCCAAATGCAAAATGAAATAAACAAAAAACATGTTATCTAACAATCTACTATTAAAGAGTCAATTAAAAAGTAATTGAAGCTTGGCAGTGCCTGTGGCTCAGTAAGCAGGGTGCCGGCCCCATATACTGAGGGTGGTGGGTTCAAACTCAGCCCCAGCCAAACTGCAACAAAAAAAATAGCTGGGCTTTGTGGTGGGCGCCTGTAGTCCCAGCTACGCAGGAGACTGAGGTGAGGGAATCGCCTAATCCCAGGAGTTGGAGGTTGCTGTGAGCTGTGTGACACCATAGCATTCTATCGTGGGCGATAAAGTAAAACTCTGACTCTACAAAAAAAAAAAGAAAAAAGTGATTGAAGCTAAAAGTATCATATACTCTTCAGTGTTTCAGCTTAACTGAGTGCCTGCTATGTGCTGTTCCCAATTACGGTAACACATTGGATCAAACCCAGACACAGCAGTAAGTTGCTGGGCCATTTTGAGTAGGTACCACCTCCTTCTGAATTGGCTGGATCTGATGATTTCAGGACACTGAGCCTCCTTACTTTGTAGATTTCAACTCAGAGTCCTTCAGAGTTAGTCTGTGTGGATGATGACCTGGGTTCCTCTTCTCCAGCTAAGACCCTTTTGGACTCATGACTTGTTCACTGTCTCTGGAAGGATGATCACTAGCAGGGCTACTGAAGAAAACCTACTTGATATGTTGGGATAAGTCAAGGTTACAGATGTGATCTGGTCATCATCCCTATTTGCTTGTTTCTTTGATTCAAGAAGCCAAACCATCAAACATTTTATTTCAGAAAAAAGAGAGATACAAGAAAAGCCATTTTTAGGACATTAAACATCCAGCTGAATTTCTCCATATTTGATTTCTTACTATCTTATTTGCTTCAGAAACATGCCACAACACAGGGATGATACAAGAAACTCTTGGACACATTTCAAATTAAATTATCTTTTTCCTTTTTATTTGAATACACTATGAGAAAATTGAGCTCCAATACACTCTTCCTGGGTATGCCTTGACAAAGAGCATTCTTGTTCCCCTGCAGCCAAGAGGACTGTGAGAAAGGGCAAGAGCTGCTCTATTTTCAGGAGGAAGTCTCCACTCCAAGAGTGGGTTTTCTCATGGCTGTTAGTTGATGAGGGAATTCCATGGGTCAAGCTTATAGTTAAATCAATGCACGCTTATATGGGAAAACTCTGGCTTATCAAACTCTGCCTTGTAAATACATGAATCTGGACTCTTTCACACACATGCAGGTATTCAAATTATTCCAAAACATATTTTAAGATTATGGCTGCAAAATATTTTGAACACTGGTAAGGATAAATCAATTGCAGGCTTTCGTGAAACATTAGAAAAAGAGTCACCACCCAGACTATATCTCTAAACTATGGTCCATGCCTGTAAGATCTGTGATGCTTCCTCCAGACATTACTTTTAGCTCCCATAACTAGAACTAATACACTCCTTAGATCCTAGTGACATCTTCCTGTGGTGTTGGAATGTCCTGTTTTACTATCAAATTTCATTTGGTCTTAGAATAACCAAATGGCAAAAAATCCCATTTAAGGTTTATTTAAAAGGAGATAGCTGCTTATACCGAATTCATTGGCCTATTTAATCCAATTACTTTTGAATAATCTAGTGTATATTTAATCAAACCACTTTCTCTCTCAAAAATTTGGTTCCTGAATAAAAATCCTATGACTTAGCCTGCTAAACTCCCACTTTTCCCCTACAAAAGCCCATTGTCGTAGACAAATCCATTAACTGTGGACGTCAAAGATGTGATTTATCATTGGCCTCTAAACTTTACCTGAATCTAGACTGCTGTCCCTCATTTCCCCATAGGGTGAGTGAACTAGAGAAACAAAGACTTGATTCTCTAGCACTTGTGTGTGCTAACTTGGGCTAAGTATCATTATTTTAGGATGTGTGTAGATTAGGATTAAGTTCAGATGCTAGTGACAGAGATCCATCTAGAGTGAGGTAAACAGTTTAAGAATCTATTATCTTACATTTTAAAAGTCCAGAGGTATTTGGAACAGACCTGGTGTAGTAACCCTCGGTCTTAGTCCACTTTGTGCTGCTGTAACAGAATATCACTGACTAGGTAACTTACAATGAACAGAAATTTATTGTCTCATGGTTATAGAGGCTGAGAGGTCTAAGATGGAGGGTCTGGCATCTCTCAAGGGTCTTCTTGTTACATCATCCCATAGTGAAAGGGAAAAGAGAGGGAGAGAGAAAAGGGGGACATACTCCTGTAATAACAGCTTTAATCTATTCATGGAGGGCAGGGACCCCAAGATCTAATCACGTCCTATAGCTCCCACTTGTTAATACTACTACAAGGACAGTTAAATTTTGACATGAATTTGGGAGGGTTTTACAAACATTCTGTCCATAGCCTGTGAAGGTATTAGGGATCCAGATTTCTTCTTTCTTTCTGCTCTGCCATCTGTTCTCAAGGTCACCACAAGGCTGATAGAGGTACAGCCAGCCATTCACTTCACTGTTAGAGGAAACAATAAGAAGAAAAGAGGGGCTCCTCCCATCTAAAGCACCCATTGTAGCTACTTTCTACTTTCCTCTTATTACCTGCAACATTGACATGCGGCCACACCAAAGAGGATAGGAAATACAGCTTTTCATCTGAACACATTTAAATTTCTATTACAAAGAAAAAAGATAAGACTGGATGTTAGATTCAATGAGCAGGTCCTCTCAGAGTTAGTATTAAAGTTAAAGCTATGGAAGGAAAATTTTATGCATGCAACATTCAATAAACCAATATTTGTTGATGAAGTCTCTGTCCTAAGCACTGTGGATTCAAAGGCCAAAATGATAAAGTTCTTGCCTTCGGAATAGAATGGTCTAATGAAGAAGATATTCATGTTCGTGTCCACAGATGATCATGTAATAGAGGCACACTCAGAATTTTATGAGAACAACTAGGATAAGATCCCCACTCAAAGTAGGAGGAGGGAAAAGAGAAGACTTTATGGAAACCACAAAAGAAAACATTTGGAAAAGAAGAAGCAGGCTTCAGTAACAAAACATTGGGCAAATAATTTAAAGACAGAAATATGTTCATAGGGCTTAACAAAGAGGTTGTAGCTGAGTGTGGCAGCAGATACCTGTAGTCTCGGTTATTCAGGAGGCTAAGGCAGCAGATCCCTTAAGCCCAGGAGTTTCATAACAACCTAGGCAGTATAGCAAGAGACATTGCCTAAAAAAAAAAATAAATAAATAAAACAGAACACTCCCACCCCCCGGGGGGGGGGGAACCCAAGAAGATATTTAGAAAGCTTGGGGAACTGAGGAACACTGTTTCAGGGAAACAGAGGAAATAAAATCTAGTAGGGTAAAGTGTGAATGGCTAGTAATGAAGTAGAGGGAAAATACAGAAAACTCTTTAGCTATAAGGGGGAGGGGGAAATGAAAAATAGCAGCTATAGAGGTCTAGAATATGGAAAGGAGTTTTTTTTTTTTTTGGTTTATTTGTTTTATTTTAAGGATCAGAAAATATGAAGATATTTCAATACCAACAAAGAGAGACAGAGATAGAGTTAGAGATAGATACAGAGATAAAGATAGTGATGAGGGGAGAGAGGGAGAAAGGGGAGAGGATCTTATCCTCTGAAATGGTAGAAAAGAAAGTAAATTCTAATGTCAAGGCAGGTGATATAGAAGCAAATGGTCACAAAAACTGAGAAATGTGTCTAAAAATAATCTCTATATTTTCTGTGAAATATACAGTCCTAGAAGCCACGGTCCTGATAAGCAAGATTAGATTCCTAGAGAAAAGTTGTATGTCTTAACAGCCAATATTTGCAATAAGAAAGACAGAGATGGGCAGAGAAAGAAGAGGAGGGAGAGTGGGAAGTAGGAAAAGGCGTTTGCACTGTGAAAATCCTTCTCCCACTTCTGCCCCCAGTCATCCAGATCTCCACCATAGAGGCAGTTACTGTTATTAATTTCTTGTGTATTTTTTCTAGACATTTTCTGTACCCATACAAGCAAATACCTTTATTTATCCTGCTTCACTTTTTTAGCACAGTGGAGCACACTATACCCAACATTTACCTTGTGCTGGATAACTTAAATGCGCACAGGTATCCTACTACTCCCCAAATCCCTGATGTGGTGCCATCATTAACTCCTGCCTGTCTATGTTTAAATAAGATGACCACATTTCAGAGATGATGATTGTCTTCCTCAAGATCCATAGCTGGTAAGAAAATAGTTAAACAGGAAAATGGATTCCACCCTTATACCCATATAATGGATCTGGTATTAAATCTGCAACCTTTCTCCCAAGCAGAAGTTAAATTCAGGAGAAAAATACACTTGGAATTTTAGCATCAAAATGAGTGACTTGAATACTTCAACTCTGCTGCAGTCATCACAAAATGTCCTAGTGCTGTGTTCTAGTCCAGTTTGAAACTGTCTCAAACACCAATTGAAGATACAATCAGAAGATTCTAGTTATATGTGGATATCAAGAGATACTTATCTTCAGGAAGGTCACTTTTTTATGTCTCTTACAAAATTTCTGTCTCTCATTTAGTCTGAGACACCATGGCCCTGCTTGTTCATTTTAGATCACAGTCTCCCTCCATTTACATAATTTACCTTTCTACCTTACTTATCTACCCAAACAGACCAATGACCCTCCCCAAGCAGCTGTGAGCTCAATCTTCTGTTTTCGTAGCTGTTTCTTTCACTTGGAACTAATCATAACAAAGCCTCATTGGATAGTTTCTTCATCTTTCCAAACTTAGCTTAATTAATTTATACATCTAACAAATACACACCAAGTGCTTATTACTGTACAGAATATGTCTACCTAAACTTTTTTTTTTTTTTTTTTTTTTATAGACAGTGTCTCACTTTATTGCTCTGGGTAGAGTGCCGTGGCGTCACACTGCTCACAGCAACCTCCAGCTCTTGGGCTTAAGCGATTCTCTTGCCTCAGCCTCCCTAGTAGCTGGGACTACAGGCGCCCGCCACAGCACCTGGCTATTTTTTTGTTTTGCAGTTCGGCTGAGGCCGGGCTTGAACCCGCCACCTTTGGTATATGGGGCCGGCACCCTACTCGCTGAGCCACAGGAGCAGCCCTGCAAAAGTAAAACTTTAAAACAAGATTTCCAACATAGAGAAAATATTGAAGGAAATAAGTAGTAGTAATAAAAATCACGACTCCCCTTTTTTAATTTTAAGAAAGTGAAATTTAGGCTGAGTCTCAGCTAAGTCCAGCACAACCATAAGCGTGCAAGCGGCTGATGGCACAGGTGTACAGCAAGGCCACGCCTGCCTTGTTCCTTCCAGATGCTTCTTCAGTTTGTTAGTAGGGTGACTAGTGCTAAACAGTGGCATATAACATAAAAACAGTTTGTGTAACACATTTTAACTAAGGCTATTTTTAATTATTGATTCTATCTACATTATAGTTATACCAGGTTTTTTCAGTATGAATTATTAAAAATAACTTTTAGAAATAGTCTACAGTTTTAAGTGAAATTGAGTCACATTTTAAGGTTCTATGATACAGAAAATATCTTATTCTGTACTGTTTATACTTTTGTATCACTTTCTCTTTTTAATAAAGCTTATTTGCCTATTAAAAAAATGTGATCAACAGATAAATGTCCTAAGGCTGATATTGTCCAGGTTTCAATTATATCTGAGAGAGGACCATAATTTTTATTTTAAGAAGAGCTAGAAACTGCCTTTGTCCTATAGAGTAAGATTTGTTTAGCACGTTCATACTAAGTCCCTGTGAAGGGGATTCAGAGGGAGCAACAGATTAAAATGTGTTTCTGGTAGTATTTTGAAATGGGAAACAGAGACAAAACAAAGAGGTATTGGGAGACCATTCCTAAAGCTAATCTAAGATGGAGAGGTTCTTTTTGTTTGTTTGTTTCAGGTTAATTGAGGGTACAAAGAATTAGGTAACAGTGTTTGATTTGCCTTGTTAGGTAAAATCCCTCTTACAATTGTGTCCCACCCCCACGAGGTGTGCCCCACACCCTTTGGGAGAGGTTCCAGAGGGAACAGCAGTTGCTGTGAAGCCCTCCGGAGGAGGCAGATCTTTCTCTTTTTACTGTCTTGCACCTCCCCTCCACCTTAGGTCTCAACCTCCCACACCCCAGAGAAAAACCTGGAGCTTTGTTTTGCTTTTTCTTTTGTATATTTGTTTGTTTAAAAATGTTCACTTCTTTGTTTTCCTTTATGAATCTAGATACTTTCGTCCAAATAAAGTTATGCTATTGTAAATGTAGTAATGGTGATGTCAGAGGGAGATGATGTAGAATATTTAATTTTCTAAATCATGCTGCTGGCCTGGTTTTGTAATTTATGCTAGACCAGACCCTTCAAAAGCTGATTTCCTATTTTATACCCGTCTAATTATTACTAATGATGGGCTTCTTTATAGAATGGAAAGACTAATAACCCTTTGAACTAGTATGTAATTCCATTGTAGCTCATTAGTATGAATATCTGGTAGTATTTTTGGGCTTTTTTGGTATCACCTGAGTGTTTGTAATTCTCTAAATTACACTGTTTTGTGGGGTATCCCCCAGCTTTCCCCTATTACAATCCCATGGACAAGAGATTTATTTGTTTTATAGGGGAGGAATTCATTTTCTAAGATGCCTAGTAAATAATATGCTCGTTTGTGTCGATTTTCTTCCTTTCATTCCCTTTATTCTGTTTCTTTACCTTCTCTTTCCATATCCCTTTTATCTTTGGGAAAATGCATTGTTGAGTACATAGTAGGTGCTCAATAAATACTTTTAAGTGATCTGTTAACAAGAAATAAGCACTTCTCTTTCAGTCATAATCTTCTGTAACTTAATGCTATTCCTGAAAAAAAAAAAAAGCTCTTTAGCTAATTTCATAAATGGCATTATTTACAATGAGTACTCATTATTTCGCCCACTTTCACTCGGCTATATGGATGCACAGCAAGATGAGTTAATAATCTGTGTATTTGTAGAGAAACAGTCTAATGATACCCCTTACTTCATCACTGCATGTCTTTTTATACAGTTAAAAGTCCTCACATCTCTACCTGATTCAAGTCATTTTGTGATTTCCACAAAATAATTTCCATCCATTTGTTCAGAACTGTTCCGCAATAATGAGTTACCAGGTACTCCCTTACTATAAAGCTGCCACCTTCTTTTCTTACTGTGTTAACACCAGGAATATGGAGACTCCAACTTCATCTTCCAAAATGGGGCTCTGTGCTTTTTTTGGTAACCCAAAGCATTCATCCTTACAAATATTGCAAAAACTTACTTATCAAATATTATATTATGTGTTTGGCACTATTCTGAGTCCTTTACCAAAATTAACCTTTTTAATACTTGTAAAGCCTTTGAGGTAAGTGTTATTATTATAAGGAAAATGGCAGGAGATTTGCCCAAGATTAAGCAGGTTGCAAACCCAGGCTCCAGAACTGATGCTTTTAACCACGACAGTATGTTTCTATCATTAAAAGTAATTCCTCAGGCAGGAGTTACTCATGGTCAAGAAAGCTTCAAAAGATCAGATTCTCCCAAAATATTAAAGGGCTGCCACACCAATTAGAGTAGTGGGGAGACCCCATAGACCAGTGGTCCTCAAACTTTTTAAACAGGGGGCCAGTTCACTGTTCCTCAGACCGTTTGAGGGCCGTCGGACTATAGTTTAAAAAAAAAACAACTATGAACAAATTCCTATGCACACTGTACATATCTTATTTTGAAGTAAAAAAACAAAACAGGGGCACCTCCTGTGGCTCAAAGGAGTAGGGCGCAGGCCCTGTATACTGGAGGTGGTGGGTTCAAACCTAGCCCCAGCCAAAAACTGCAAAAAAACCCCCAAAAAACCAGGAACAAATACAATATTTAAAATGAAAAAAAGGCACCCCCATCTACAAAAAAAAAAAAAATGACCTAACTTCAGAAAAAAAAGGCCCTCCCTTAACCGCAAAAAAAAAAAAAAGGCCCTACTAACTGCAAAATTAAAAAAAAAGAGGCCTCCTAACTTCAAAAAACAATAAATCCTAACTTGTTCTTACCTCGGTTCTCAGGCAGCAGCAGGCTCTGCACAGGCAAGCTCGTGACTCATCTGACTACGAGTCTCAGTCTCACCCAAGACCCAGAGGAGGAATTGAGAGACAGACAGAAGAGGGGGAGTTGGAGAGTGCGCGCACATTCCACACATGTGCACCGGGACTAGTCCGCTGCTAGCAGGACAGGCAGCAGAGGCAAAAACACCCAGCAGACCAGATAAATGTCCTCCGCAGGCTGCAGTTTGAGGACCCCTGCTAGTATTCTGCCTAGAGCATGTTCTCAACTAGATCATTAGGGCATTAGGACATTTCCTATTTCCCATGGTAATGCGCATAACAGGGTTACCAAACTTTGCATTAGTACATACAAAGCTCCCCTTCCAGTTTCTAGTAAAACTTTTTAAAAACTTACCTTTCAGTCCTGACCAACAGCCTTCTCAGTGCCTTTAGGCTTCCAGATAATACTTCCTCAAAGCCCTTCCCACCACCTGGTCCCAATGGCAAAGCCCAACCTGTAGGTCCCTGACTCTCACTTGGTTAGTAGTGTTGTAACACAGTTATCAATTGTTGTCCTTCTCTGCTCCATGCAGTGTTTTCTGGAGTGGCTCACCTGGGCCCCTCCACTTTGAAAGTGGCTCACTCAGGCTGGCTAGCCGATGTTGGCTGTTAGTTGGATGCTCAGCCAGAACTGTTGGCCAGTAACTTCATTTCCTTTTTATAGGTTTCTGATACTTCTTCATGGCACAGAAGCAGTGTTCCATGAGGGCATGTCCCAAGACCTAGGCAAAAGCTGTATCACCTTTTATGACTTAACCTTGGAAGTCACATAACAACACTTCCACCATCAGTTTTAAGGAGGGGGAACACAGATCTCCTCTCTTAATGATAGAAGAGACATTGCAGTCACGTTGCAAAAAAAGAATGGGAGGGACAGGAGACATTGTGGTCATTTTTGGAGAGTATAGTCTGCCACAAAACAAGACCATATCAGAAGATCCCCCACTGCATAACCTTTTGTCTCAGTTCCTTCTGTTTTACTTTAAGTGAATTCTAGTAATATAGTTTGATGGATATGTTTCCATTTAAGAATGCATATATACTTATGCATGTTAACTTTGTCCTCATCTGTTTTTTTCTCTGAATATATTTTGGTTGTTCTTCTTTTTTTTTGAGACAGAGCCTCAAGCTGTCACCTTGGGTAGAGTGCTGTGGCATCATAGCTCACAGCAACCTCTAATTCCTGGGCTCAAGCGAGTCTTTTGCCTCCGCCTCCCAAGTAGCTAGGAATACAGGCACCCGCCACAACGCCCGACCATTTTTTGGTTGCAGCTGTCATTGTTTGGCGGGCCCAGGCTGGATTCAAACCCGCCAGCTCAGGTATATGTGGCTGGTGCCTTAGCCCGCTGAGCCACAGGCGCCGAGCCTGGTTGTTCTTCTTATTAAAATTATAGTGGAAAAAAATGTCATCTACTAGGAAAGTCAAATTTCTTATAAAAAAAATTAGATTCACATCTAATTGATATTCTAGTTTGCAGATCAAATACGATAAGCATTTGTTGAAAAGTGTCTGGTAATTTATTTCGTTCCTAAAGAAGGCCCATGAATAGTGATGAAAAATAATTCACAATAGGTTTAGAAATGATTTGCTGTTGACATAGGTGTGTTTTTCAGTGAGTTGACTGGTTTATACTGTAAGGACAAGCCTACTAAGTATTCATTCAGCAAATATTTGTCAAGTACTGTCTCAGGCGTGGGGTTTACATGGGCAAATGGAGCCAGCTATGGTCCTGCCCTCATGGAACATGTTATATAGCAGGGGAGATAGGCACTAATACATAATCAAATAAATGTAAAGTAACAAAGGATCCCTGGGAGCATCTGCTGGGGAGCCCGACCTGGTCTCTTCTCTCTGATGAAGTGCTGTTTTAGCTGCAGTCTGGAAGATGGAGGAGACAAAACTTTGCCAAGAAACACATGAGTGTGTGTGTCTTATCCATCCATAGACATTTGTAGACACAAATAACCCTGGTTTGTAGACATTTCCAAGAAAGCAATCGCTTCTGCAATTCTATTGAGAGGCCATGTAGTGAGTAACTCTCTTGGAAAGCATGTGTTCGTATGGTGTTACAGAACCAGAGGTGTGACTCTTAAGAGGCTTTTTTCATTTAAGAAGAATTATTTAATTTTGAATAATAGTGATCACTATAAACAAGTGCAATATACATAATGGATAAAGTATTAGGTATAACTGTGGCTTTCCGAGTATGGCCCAAGGAGCCCTGGAGTCCCCAAGACCCTTTTAGGGTATCTGTGAGGTTAAAATTATTTTCTTTTTTTTTCTTTTTTTTTTTCACAAATAGGATTCTTTATTTGTCATTATTAAAACCCTGAATTTTAGACAGATGCTTGGACTGGTTGTTCATATCCATCAGCTCGTTCAACTTTAGCACCTGTCTCGTCCCCAGTAGCTTTTCCAGAACTACTACCTTCACCATGAAGCTCCATGAGTTTTCCCAATTCCAACTTGGGTTTCTTCAGCATTTTTACTTTTCTAACGAAGACATCATGGAGAGGATAGAATGATTGGCAAGCCTTTCCTATGTCTTTTCCAATGCTATCTGGAATCAATTTATTGACAACTTCTTTCACGTCATTCGTCTGCACCTCTCTGGTCATGATTTCCATCGTTTTCTTCCGGATTTGCTGAACCAGTTGGTACTGGACGTAAGAGGTCTTCCGTATCTGATTATTGCGTTTTTTAGTAAAACCAACACAGAACAGACGAAGCAAATAACCATCGGTAGTCTTAACATAACATGAGCTTCGATCATAGTCTGCCATTTTTTACCCATAGAACACATTTTGTCACGGGTAAGATCCATACCATGGAAGTTAGTCAGGCAGTTTTTGCCCTGAACATCTTCAGTAATCAGCTTGAATTTTCTAAACAGCTTCATCATTCTGCAGATCAGCAAGACTCACTTCAAACACACGACCTTTGAGGCCATCAGATGCAATTTTGGTTCCTTGAGTCCTGGTGACTAGTGTTTTCCCAATATTTCTTATATTGAACATAGCAGGTGCCTTCACATCATTCCAATCTTTCTTAGAAAATGGATCAACCACTTTCTTCTTGGCTCCCTTTTTGCCACCTTTCGTAAGGCACTTGTTCTTGCCGACCACCATGGTGGTGCTCAGCGAGCCAAAAAAAAAAAAAAAAGCAAATAATGGATTTTCTGTACCATACAAGCCTATTAACAAAAATTTTTCATTTTAGAGATACACTTTTTCAAAAGCTCATAACCAATTACAGAATCAATATAAGATTTACTCATTAAATTTTATTAAAATTTATTATTCAGTAACTACCATGTATATCAATAGAAATCAGTAATAAATAATTGTTCTCAAAGAGCTTATAGTCTGGTGTGCAGGGTATACACACACACATACACATACACATAACAGGAAGATAAAGTAGAATGAAATATATGCTTTGCAGAACTTCATTGAAGTTTTTAGTTTAAATCTGAGTCATAAAGTTTGAATAAGATTTTCAAATGAAGTTAGAAAAAACAACTGATGGCAATATGATAGTTGCTTGCAAAACACAATAGTAAGAGTTCTTTTTGAACTATACCATTTGTAATGGGAACAGTAAAGTAGAGCCTTATGAGACAGGAGACACTGAAAGAATGGGATGACAGAACTCAGCAATTGTTAAAATGGCAAGGAAACTAAAGGAAGAAAAGGTGTTGATGGCATTTTCCCTCTAACCAATAACAACAAATGAACTCACTTCTTTCCCAATAATTTCACATTTCACAATTTATATCAACAACATAGAAACTTACATCTCCAGTTCTGATATCTTAAAATGCCAGCTATACAAAATGTGTCCCCTGCTGAGCATATATTTTCCAAAAAGAAAAAGGATCCTCTTATATCCCTATCTTACAGCACCCTATTTCCACAGCAGTGAAGCATTTAAGGATTATTTCTAGCATGGGCCACCTCATAAGGTAATTGAATTTGGGAACACATATCTAAGGGTGCAACTATAAATAAAGAATAATCTCTTCCCTTAATTATATTAATTTTAATTGGAATCATCAGACATTCAATACTATTAAATATGATGCATACGATAAACATAGAAGAACTGAAAAGTGTTCCTAAGAAACAGAGGAAAGAGCTTATTTTGACTGTTTTCTCCACAAAGGCTTCTGATAAATGTCATCAAAACATTGTAGTTGGACCGACTTTGAAAGAAGAGGTAGAATTTTTCTTGCTGTGTTAGCAGAAGACCATATTAACCAAGTTTTCATGTGGTGAATATCCAGATAACCACTTAGGAAAATCGTTAGTTCCTGCTTATTTTATAGGTTATATTTCCCATTTTCTATACTTAAGAATTATCATCATGTGCTATTTATTATAAAACTTTCATAATATACTTTTAAACAGATAATTAAGTCAGTAGATGATGATCACACATATATCATTAATCAATCAGATAGGCATTGTTTACATTAAAATTTTTTTATATTTTATTTGAATACATATATAAACATATGATTCCATTCATAAACAATCTTTTTTATCAAATAGTGAAACAATGTACAATATGTTTAGAATATTCATATTTATTTCACATGTGTGTGAATGCACACATATACATTTGGTTCAGGTTAGTCACAGAAAAAAGTATACCCATTATCAAAAGGAGAAGTTACAGGGAAAGATAATTTTAACAAGTTATAAATTAGCAACAATAAAACTGTATTGATTAAATTTTCATAGGATTTCAAGAAAATAATCAATAGAGATAAATAAAGTGAGCATTTTACTTTTACATAGCTGAGGTCAAGTATTTATGCATAACTTACATAGAATTAGAGCAAAAAAAATGACTCTCATTTATTCTGAACTTGACTCAATGATAAATCCACTTTAAGGAAATGCAGGATATGAGGTAGGCATTTACTGTTTGTATTTCTAGAATTAACAAAATTCAGCAGTCTCGATTTACCTCCTTAGTTCTAAAAAGGCATATCAGCATAACTGTAAATTGTTGAGAGAGTTTAAAAAGAGCTTCATTGGTATGAAATAATGAATGATCTGTTACATCACGCTTTCCAACAGATCTGCCAGTTTAGATCATAGTAGGACTTTTAGTCATGGATCCAGATTTTTCCCAAATTACCTCAGAAATTATTTAGGCTCCACAAAATGTGACAGGCAGGAGATCTAATCAGGGTATTATCTTGGGTCAGCAGCTTAGAAAAGCATTAGGGCATTATGAAGTATATGGAATGATTGAATTAAAATCTTTAATCTTTAATCTTATTAATTAATCTTTAATTAATAACTTAGGAACTTTCACATGACTCTGAAGCAACACATGTGGTGGATTTTAACTTTATTCATGAGGGAATTAGAACATTAGCTCAAGGCCCCCATCCCACTGTCAGAGCTTATACAAAAGATTTGTTTTTAAAGGCAGATGCCTTTGTTTGAGATAGAAATTAAAGCTCAAAATCTCAAGGTCAGTCAACCTGCTGTTATTAAACTTATGTGCAGCTAAATCATCTTCTGTGGGTTTAGGGGTAATAATAAGCAGTAATAAAGCACAGATAATTTGCATTAGGAAGACAAATTAGGCCTGGCCAAACAAACCCAGTATGACCGTGCCCTTTAGAACAAAGGCAATCCAATTGCCTGCTTTAAAAAATAATAATTAATCTGAGATTAAATAAAGGTTGGAGTTGATCATCAACTCTGCCGTGGGTTCTCATGTTGCCAAGTCTGCTTTTTAACCACATAATTGATTATATACTTTTTGAAGTGGACATTTTGAAACAGTAATGCCCCTCAAAAAATAATTTTGTAGAATTGTTATTAATACTAGAGAAAATAGATATTTGACACTTACTACCTGGTTAATTAATGCATGAGGCCATTAAGTGCGAGAGGGGTGGTAGTGGGTTTTCTGTAATAAGGCTTAGTGAACTGGTATCACTGAACAAATCCTTACATCTCTTAAAACTTCACAGTTGTCCCCCACCCCCTTTGACAGATAAGCATTTAGATAGGAGAAAAAAATCAGAATGTAACTAGACTTTATGGAAGGGCCAAATCTGAGGAAGTGTCTGTATACGGCGGCTAGTTGAATAACATGTGTGCCCTCTTGTTTGTGAATATCTTAGTTGGATGTATTGGACAGACTGGGAAGAAGATGAAATAGATGACAGCGTGGGAAGGATTGAGAAGGCCTGGATGGATGGCTTCAGTCGGCAGATTTTTGTGACTTCAAAGATGCTGTGGCCAAACGGTTTAACTCTGGACTTTCACACTAACACATTATACTGGTGTGATGCCTATTATGATCATATTGAAAAGGTGTTTTTGAATGGAACTCACAGGAAGGTAAAAGAAAAATGCTGCTGTTTTTAACCCACGGGCTGCTTCTTTCACAGAGCCTTGTTGTGTTATGTTAAAAATACTTTGGAGTTTATTTTTACCCCTCCGAGGTGGCTGCCAACAGTCTCTGTGGGGTGGCTGAAGGAGGCTGAGCATAAGCAGTGCAGCTGGTACCTGCCTCCAGGAGACCAGGCCCAGCTCATGGTGGTATGCCAGGATTTGGGGTTTTTAAAAAGAAGCTCTCAGGATATTAGAGCTGATTTAAAATGCAGTTTTTCTACAACACTGATGAGTTTTCTGTGACGAAGCAACTCTACACTTTTCAAATATGTCGAAGATTTTCAGCTGAAAATTTAATGTTATTTATTATGAGAAAGTAATGATGTATTTATTTGAATAAAGAACTCCTTGACATTGGAACTGAAGCGCATAGTAGGAATGAACTGAACTCTAAGCCTATTATTACTATTTATGAATAGGTATCAATTTCCTCTTGTTTGTTTGCTGGAGTCATTGCAAAATGACTGTGAAATTCTTGGGTAAAATTGAGGATGATGCGGTTGACTGTGAGGTAAAGGTGTAGTTGGCAAAACCTCACCTCTATATTTCTGTATTTTATCTTCTAATTATGTAGCCACATGTAACACCAAGAACTGAATTCAACTGTTATTTAAAGAATAGAAAAGTGAAATGTTAGAAATTGTCAAAATGTTTCCCTTCACATTACATTTCTTTCTTTTTTGCACATTTGGCCAAGCGCACTCCTTGTGGATACTGTTTGGGAAATGAATACTACACTGATCAGTTAAGACTATTTCAGGCATTGTTGACTCTAACAGTATTTTCCCCAAGTAAATAAAATTGTTTGACATTGAACTTCATGTCACATACTTAACAGGTGCTAAAAAAATCGTTATGATTTCTTAGAAGATGATGGTATGTAGGCAATATACATAATATTTTAATGGTCAGCACATTTCAAGGTACATAAGGGGTGGAAACAACTGTCTGAATTATTCAAATATATGATCCTTTGGCATGAAGAATTTAGTCAAAGAATTAATATCTCAATTTCTGATCATAAATTCTTGGGGAACTTGTTGAATTTTTAAGTATTATGTGAAGTGAATACTAAGTGCTTTCTCATGTTGTATTCAGTATGATTTTAGACATAGTGAAAAGGGGAAAGTATTATCACTATTGGAGTTATTATTTATTCCCCTTCTATAATCCTACATGTAAAACTTGAATGTTTATCACATGATTCCTCCATTTAAACCCTGCCACCAACAAGAAAATAACTGAAATGTAAATGAATATATTCATATAATCATAATTGAAATTTGCCAGAGTCTTATCTATTTACTGCTAATAAAGATTCGTATGTTTAAAATTAAAATATTTACCTTCTTTCTAGTCAGCTCCTAGATTTTGTCAATTTGTATTGGCCCAATTAAAGTAGGACAATCTGGGTTACTCCCAATGCCATTTGAACATATTCTATCATTTGGCTATTGGAAGAGCAACATTGTAATTTACATAATGATATGAATTATTCAGATCATTCCTATCCCAGGGTATGATACTAGAATATCATAAAGAACAGAGATAGAAATGAGAGTGAGGCAAAGTCATTTTCATTTTTATATTTCTGACCATATTAATAGTTCCATAAATGAAATAATTTAAATGGATGAAATATAGGTGGTCTTTCTTAAATAGCAAGCTCTAAACCAGAAAAACATGCTCACATTGTGAAATCTATTTTTCAAATCTACTGCAAAAATATGAATTAAGATATTAGTTAGATTATTATCTATTAAACTTATTTGAATATAATTTTCTCTAAATATTTATTTATGTTTCTAAAGGTCAGTTGTGATTGTTCACAATGTGTTTATATTTTACAGATTGTTTACAGTGGGAAAGAATTGAACCATCCTTTTGGACTGTCGCATCATGGGAATTATGTGTTCTGGACTGATTATATGAATGGTTCCATTTTTCAACTAGATTTGATAACAAATGAGGTGACATTATTGAGGCATGAAAAACCACCCCTGTTTGGGCTTCAGATTTATGATCCACGAAAACAACAAGGTATTATAAAACAAATAAAATAGCTTCTGGATTTCACATATAATAATATTTCCCAGTGGTTATAATAAGATTTTTATTTTAACAGTGTTGCTCAAGTTTTGTAATAAAAGGTATCTAGTTTGTTCCAAAGTCAATCAAATCTGAGACTTTGTTATCATAAAAATTTATATTTTATTGTTCCAAATAGCCTGAGTGAGTAACTCTGGAGATACTACCTAAGTGAGTGAAGGTAAAAATTTTCTCCAAATATGTTCTTTTTTTATGTCATTTTCAATGAAGGAGGCTGTTAGTTATTTAAAGGAAAAAAATTACCTTAATGTCTTCAAAGAATAAATACTGTGAACAGTGAGAAAAATTCATTTAAAAAGATAATTATTAAAAGATTGAAAATAATACATTATATAAGACAATTGTTATTTTTAAAATGTATCTTGGTGTATTTACAAGGTTTGTTTCTATATACATTTAAGGAACATGTAATTATTTTAGAGATATAAGAGTACAACGGTCTACCAAAATCATGTCTTATCTGCACAAGTTTAATATTTATTATGATAACCACAAACAGTATTATTCAGAATTTAGGTACTTAAACAGAAAAAGCAATTTAGTAAATTATGTAGTAGATTTTTTTCGTGAATTTAAATAGTCACTGTTTCTTTTTCATGGAGATATCCTTGTGAAAATCTGTGAAGCTTACATTTTGATAAATATAGGATGAATAAATTATATCCTGAGTCATTTAATACACATGGTCAATGAGAAATTATCCTAAAACAAAGTGTTTTGAAGATAATTCAGCTAAATGAAAGATCTAAAAGTAAACTATCTCATTCACTCATTCAAAGGTTTCAGATTTTTCTTACTATATTACAATTGCTTGATTATGACACAAACACAATTTTATAAAACAATGAAAGCATGTAAAAGGAGACATATCAATAACTAATAAAAGATAAAGTTAACATTTGAAAGAATAAAACTGAAATTATGTGGATAGTTAAAGCTACAGCTGTGAACAATAAATGAAGGATAGAGACAATTGCCTGGGTAGGTTAAAGGGTGATATTTTCTGTTCCATTCAAGTACCTCCATTGCTTTTTTTCCTACTGCTATTGTAATTTGTCTACCCTGACCAGGAATCAAGACTACAAACAGAACCAGTACTTATCTCCTGTGACGTCTTGTTTTCAGGATTATTGTCCTTTAATTTTACAATTACTAGTTTCCTGCATGTCATCACACCATTCAAATACAATCACATTTTCTATTTATTAAATTATTTTTTACTTCAAAATATTTAAGTGGTGCAAATGTTTTTGTTATGGAATAGATTTATAATGCTTTAGTCAGGATTATAATTGTGCACATCATCTGAATAGTGTTCATTATTCCTGTTAGGTAGTTTTTTCTGTTCTCTTCTTCCTATCCGCCCCTCTTCTTAATTTCTAATGATTTTTACTTCATTCTGTGCACATATGTGCCCATAAATTAGTTCTAAATTATTAGAGTGTTCAAGCGGTATTTGTTTTTTAGATTCTTGAGATACTTTATTTCAAAAAATGGTCTCCATTTTCATTCCAATTGCTATAAAAGACATCAATTTATTCATTTTCATGGATGAATACTACACCTATACTACATTTTATTAATCCACTCTTGAGTTGATGGGCATTTGGGTTAATTCCAGATCTTGGAAATTGTGAATTGTGCTGCAATGAAGAGGTGGGATTTCTGGATGAAATGGTAGATCTACTTTTAGTTCTTTGAGAAATCTCCATATAGTTTCCATAAAGTTGTACTAATTTGCAATCCCACCAATAGTATACAGGTATTGCTTTCTCTCTGCATTTATCTTTGGAATTTTCAATATGAGCCATTATGTTGGAGTAAGGTAACATCTCGTTGTGGTTTTAATTTGCTTTACCCTGATGATTAGAGACACTGAGCATTTTTTCCATGTTTTTTGGCCATTTGTCTACCTTCTTTTGAAAAGCTTGTCCTACTGTCTTTTGCTCAGTTTTTCATAAAGTTTTGTTGCTTTGTTTTGTTTGGTTTGGGTTTTGGTTTTTTTTCCTGATTTACTTGGGTTCTTTGTAGATTCTGGATATCAGTCCTTTGTCAGCTGTATAGATTATGAATATTTTCTCCCATTCTATAGGTTATGGATTTACTCTGTTGATTATTTCCTTTCTCGAGCAGACTTTTAATTCAATTATGCCCCATTTATTTATTTTTGTTGTTGCTGGACTTGCCTTCAGGATCATAGTCATAAATTCTTTGCCTAAGTTGACATCTAGAAGAGTTTTTCCTACATTTCCTTCTAGAACACTTATGGTCTTATGATTATATTTAAATGTTTTATCCAATCAGAAAGAATTTCTGTAAGTGGTGTGAGACAGAGTTCTTGTTTCATTCTGTTACATTTTCAAAGCAAAAGTTATTGAGTAGGGGTTACAAACCTGGAGAAAGCCCACTTGGTCATGCTGGATTATATTTTTGATGAGCTATTGAACATGGTTTGGTAGTAATTTATTGAGGATTTTTGCATCTAATTCATAAGGTATATTGGTCTGTAGTTCTCCTGTTTGGTTGTGTCATTTTCTTGCCTTGGTATGAAGGTGATACTGGCTTCATAGAACGAGTTAGAGAGAAGTCCCTCTCTTGTGATGTTATGAAATAATTTATGAGTGCAGGTATCAAGTCTTTTTTGCAGAATTCAGCTGTGAATCCATATGGTTTGGGGCTTTTTGTGTTGGATGAGTTTTTATTACTGTTTCAATCTCCTACTTAGTGATCTGTTCAAGAGTGTATTTCTTCCTGACTGAGTCTTGAGAGGATGTGTGTTTCCAAGAGTTTGTCTATTTTCTCTATGAAAATATGTGTATGTCTATGTTTTCCAGTTGTGTGTAAAGATTTTCATAATATTCACAGATGATGTTTTGTATTTCTGAGTTTTCAGTCATAATACCTATTTTTCCATTTCTGATTGAGGTTATGTGTGTACTTTCTCTTTTATTCCATTGTTTATCTATTAAGAGGCTATAGATTTTACTTATCTTTCAAAGAACCAACATTCTGTCTTATTGATCTTCGGTATTATTTTCTTGCTTTCCCTTTTATTTAGTTCTGCTCTGACATTTTGTTATTTGTATTCTTCTGCTGGCTTTAGGTTTTGTTTGTTCTTCCTTTTATAGTTCTGTAAGATGTAGAATTGGGTTGTTAATTTGTGATATTTCTTTCTATTTTGTTTTATTTTATTTTGTTTTGTTCCTGTGACCATATGGCTATAAATTTTCCCCTTAGAAATGCTTTTTCAAAATTCTTCAAATATTGATAGCTTGTGTCCCCTTCGTCATCAGTTCAAGGATTTATTTTCTCCATAATCATTCAGCAACAGGTTGTTTAATTTCCATTACTTTGTGTAGATTTGAGTGTTTCTCCTGGAATTGACTTCTACCTTTATAACACTATGGTCTGAGAAGATACATGGCATGCTTAGGGGCTTTTTTTTTTTTAATTTGCTGACACGTTTTGTGCCTAAAATATGATCAGTCTTAGAGAAAGTCTCATGTGCTGATGAGAAGAACATATATTCAGTAGTTTTGCAGTAGAATGCTCTGTAAATGTCATTTAATTTTTTTTATTGTTGGGGATTCACTGAGGGTACAAGAAACCATGTTACACTGGTTGCATTTGTTGGGTCAAGTCCTTCTTACAATTGTGTTTTGCTCCCAAAAGGTGTGGCACACACCAAGACCCCACCCCCCCTCGCCCTTCCCTCTCTCTGCTCTTCCTCTCTCCACCCCTCCCTCATTCTTCCTCTCTCTGCTCTCCCCTTCCCTCACCCCCATCGTGTCAATAATTGTCATTAATTGTCCTCATATCAAACTTGAGTACATGGGATTCATGCTTCTCCATTCTTGAGATGCTTTACTAAGAATAATGTGTTCCACTTCCATCCAGGTGAGTACAAAGGCTGTAAAGTCTCCATTTTTTTTAATGGCTGAATAGTATTTTAGTTACTTTTAATTAATTTCATTTTAAACTCAACTAAGTGTATGCACTGGTGGCTTCTGCAGTGAACATTATACTTCTAAAGCATAGCCTGGACCATTTCTGTTCTCTACTCAAAACATTCTGTAGATTTGCTTTGCTTAAAATGTCATAAGCTGGAATTCAAGAAATTCCATAATCTGTTTGCAAACTTTGCCTTTCATACAATTCATATTTCATCCCAAGTAAATATTTGCTGTTCTCAAACCTATCTCCTGTTTTCCAGCAGCCATATTTTCCTTATGGTGTTTTTTGTTTTGTTTTGTTTTTAATGAGAATGATATTTTAACATATCCATTTAATTATACCTGATATGAAAATAGCTCTACTCAATTTTTCCCACCTAGTAATTTCATTTACATCAGTTAGTGTCTTCATACTCATGAAATCCCTCTCTTATTGCATTTAGTATATTTTATTGTACACCTAAGACAATTGTCCATATTAATCTTGTGTCTATCTTGTCCACATACAGAGGATATGACTTAATAAGTAAACTAAAGCCAATAGAGTTGGGTTTAAATCCAAGTGACTTGATTTCCTTCCTGGGTAGTGATTAGCACAATGCCAGGCACATAGCAAGTGCTCAGTGAATGCTAATTATTATGTAAGCACTAAAGATCTAAGCTCAAGATTTTCATAGGCAGAAGGCCATCACTACTTTTCTTGCACAAACAAAAGACCATATTCCTTTACTGGAAGAAAAACTAGTATCTTATCCTCCAAGACTTATGAAAGAAGCTTGCTCTCTCTCACAGAAGGTGCTCTTGATCTACATTCATCTCTCTCTCTTTTTACCGAAAAGTGGAGTTTGAGATCGAATGTCAAGAAAGAAGACTTAAAACTCAGGCCCAGGGCAGGACTGGCAGCAGGTCAGCAGAAAGCTATTCCTTGGTCCAGGCTGCTCCACTTCCAGGGAAATCATGTGGCTTCCCAGTTCTTTGCCATCCATTGTGTTCTCATGCCAAAATCCACTGTTTGCAGAACTGTAGTTGAATGGCTTACTTTCTTTGGTCCTTAGCTTGGATGGAATTATAAAAATACAAAGGTAAAAGTAGAAGAGCATAGATTTAAACAAAAGCTTCCCTTTTCAGCATTTGAGAGAATTCTCAAATTTTGACTTTTCCATGATGGCTGAAATCAAATGCTTTCTAAATTGTGAATTCTCTAAGAATATTTTTTATTAGATATAAAATTCTAGTAAAATCTTACTGATTATCTTTAAATTTGGTAATTTGATTTTTGGTTTAAAAACATTTATAAGGAACTTTCATTATTTTCATCTGCAAAAATTATTTGAACTAACTTCTGACTCACTTTTACCTAGTGATAGTGGCTGACATTCTTTAAAAATGTCATAATTTGGGGGTTGAATCTTCTATTTACTAAATGCGTCAATAATTTTCTATGTGTTTGGATCTGTACCAGGCCACTTAAAACTACACATCTCCCAAATGTTAATTAATTTCACTGAGTCAAAGTTTTCTCATTTCTGAATTAAGCTACTTAAAAATTTTCACCTCACAGAAATGTTCTGTTTAACTTTAATTTAGCAAGATGAAGTGAATAAAGCACTATCTAGTACCTGGTATGTAGTAGACACTCTATAATTAACTACCTTTCCTATGTAATTTGTATCAAAATAATACTGTATAATATTTAAGAATAATCATTCCTTTAACTGGACTCTTTGTAACCCTGCCATATTGACTGCACTATTTTTTAAGTCTATTTTTCTTTACTGAAAAGTTGCAATGTTAGTACATAGAACTACCCCTTAGAGTTTATCTAGGTTAACCAATCAATTGCTAACACTTTGCTCCAATTGTCTTATCGTATGTGTTCTCTCTATATAATATACATCTACATAAATATCTGTGTGTTTGTGTTGTTCCCGAACCATTTGAAAAAAAGGAAGTAGTATCTTTTTATTACTAAATACTTCAGGGTATATTTCCAGAGAAAAGGGCATTCCCTTAACATAAACACAGTATAGTTATGAAATAACATCATAAAATTTGACATCAATAAAATACATTTGTCTAATCTATAATCCATATTCTAATTTTGTCAATGGAACATATTATACTCCTTATGGTGTTTTTATTTTTCATTCAGTACAAGACCTAAGCCCAAATCGATTATTAAATTTTGTTCCTCTGACTCTTGTTTCCATTAATCTGGAACTCTACTTGAGCCTTTTTTTTGTCTTTCACAATGTTAATACTTATAATTATCTGAGCCTAGAATATTGAACTCCCAATGATGCTGCCTTCAACTTTTATACCTTTTCATAATCTCCGATTCCTTAAATATGGGATGGTTTTAGTGACTTGATTGTGATAAATAGCACATGACTAACATTATATGATGTCATTTCCAAAATTAGATTATAAAATAGTAGTGACCTTTCTGACTCTCAAGGTCTTTATTCTGAAGGACACAGAAAAGGACCTGCCCTACAGAAAAAAATGGAAAAGCCCATGTTAGGAGGACCCTATGTCTGCAACCAATAGCCAGAGAGGATCTGAGACCAGTTTAAGAGCTGCATGAATGAGCTTGGAAGTGGATCGTCTCCCAGTTGAGCCTTGAGATGATTGTAGTCAGCTCTGGCTGACACTTCGATGGTAGCCTTTTAAGAAACCCTGAGGTAGAGGCACCCAACTAACCAATTCCTAGATTATTAAACTACAGAAAATATGAACAATTTTTCAAGAAAAATTTGTTGTTTTGAACCTCTGTGTTATGGAGTGAGTTGTTATGCAGCAATAGATAACTCACACAAAGTCCATTTTACATATAAAACATTACTTTTTGCAAAATTAAAATATATGAGTGGTGTCCACAAAAGTAATCAGTCATGTAGGTCCCTATTTTTTTTTGGAAGCCTGAAATTTTCTTTTCTTTTCATTGAGCATGCAAAATAATTGGGTTACACTAATTGTGATTGTTAAGTAAAATCCCTCTTATAATTGTGTACTGCCCCAAAAGGTGTGACATACACCTCTACCTGTTTCCTCATTCCTCTACCCCCAACTTTGTTTTAGATCATCTACTACCTTCATATTGGATTCTTGCTTTTCTATTCTTGTGATGCTTTATGAAGAAGAATGTGTTCCACCTCAGTCTAGGTTAATACCAAAGATATAAAGTCTCCATCCTTTTAGTGGCTGAATAGTATTCCATGGCACGCATACATAACAATTTGTTCATCCATTTCTGGGTTGTTGGGCATTTAGGTTGTTTCCACATTTTGGTGATTATAAATTGACTTGTGATAAATAGTTTAGTACAAACATCCTTATGATAAAAGTTTTTTTTCTTCCTTACTAGTAAATGCCTAGCAATGGGATTGCAGGATCAAAAGGCAGATCTAATTTGAGTTCTTTGAGAATTCTCTATATTTCCTTGCAAAAAGGTTGTATTAATTTGCAGTCCCACCAACAGTGTAAAAGTGTTCCCTTCTCTTCACATTCACACCAGCATCTGTAGCTTTAAGGCTTTGTGATATGTGCTATTCTCACTGGGGTTAGGTGATACCTCAGTGCAGTTTTGATTTGCATTTCTCTGATGACTAGGGACAATGAGCATTTTTTTCAAATGTTTGTTAGCCATTTGTCTGTCTTCTTTAGAGAATGTTCTGTTCATGTCTCTTTCCCAGTGATATATGAGATTCTTGGCTCTTTTTGGTTGATTAATTTGAGTTCTCTGTATATTCTAGTTATCAAGCTTTTGTATATGCCCAAAACAGTCAAGTTGAGAAGCTAATCAAGGACACAATTCCCTTCACAGTAGCTTAAAATTTTTTTAATTTTAAAAATAAAAAAAGAAAGAAAGAAATACTTAGGCATATGCCTAACAAAAGAGGTGAAGAATCTCTACAAAGAGGAGTAGGGTGCCAGCCCCATATACCGGGGGTGGTGGGTTCCAGCCCAGCCCCAGCCAAAAACTTCAAAAAAAAATTACAAAACCCTAAGAAAAGCAATAACAGAAGATACTAACAAATGGAAAAATATACCATGCTCATGGCTGGGAACAATCAACATTGTTAAAATATCTATAATTCCCAAAGCAATCTATGGACTCAATGGAATCCCCATTAGAATACCAATAACATACTTTCAAGATTAGGAAAAAAATAATTCTTCATTTTGTATGGAACCAGAAAAACGCTATGTATTCAAGGCAATTCTCAGAAATAAAAACAAAGCTAGGGGCATCACCTTTCCAGACTTTAGGCTATACATCAAGGCCACAGTGGTCCAAATAGCATGGTATTGGCACAAAAATAAAGACATTGACATTTGGAACCAAATAGAAAACCATGAAATGAAACTCACATGTTACAGCCACCTGATCTTTGATAAATCAAACAAGAACATACACAGGGGAAAAGAATCCCTATTCAATAAATGGTGTTGGGAGAACTGGATAACCATATGTAAAAGATTGAAACTGGACATGTACCTCTCACCACTTACAAAAATTGATTCAAGGTGGATAAAAGATTTAAATATGAGGCATGAAATAATAAAAATCCTTAAAGAAAGTGTGGGGAAAACACTTGGCTGATATTGGCATGGGAAAATATTTTATGAAGACTGCTGGCTTTCGGCTTTCTTCTTTCTCTCTTTTCACATCTCTCCCTCACATTCTCTTCCCTTTTTCTAATGTAAAATAAACTTATACTTTTATATTCTAAAAAAAAAAAGAAGAAGAAGACTTCTATGGCAATTGCAACAACAACAAAAATAAAGAAATGGGACTTAGTTAAAGTGAATATCTTCTGTATAACTAAGGAGACAACACCCAAACAGACAACCTTCAGAATGTTAAAAGATGTTTGCATGCTATGAATAGGTCTCTATTTTTTATATTACATGACTAGACACTTTCCAGACAGCCCTTGTGCACTGAAATATATAGAAATTCTATTACCTTACAAATCAAAAGAATATTACATTTTGATGGGTTTTTTTACTCAGTTATTTACCATCTGAGAAAATCTTACCATCAGGAAAATTACCCAAGGAATAGCATACATAACCCATGTTCTCTTTGTATATTCATGGCAAGTATATACAAGGTGCAAATACCTGACTAGTGGAAGGAAAGACTTTAAGTCAGCAAGATTTTGAAGTAGGAAGCTCTTGACCATCCTTCCCCTCAAAATTCAATTCAGGAACAATTGATTGACAAATTTTCTATGAGAAATCCAGATACTGAGGGGAAAGCTCTTGTACTTCAAGATATTTGTGACTCCCTCTTGCTGCCCCAGGACAGCACCAAAGGATCAAATACCCAACTAATGTGTGAGTACCCACATATTTTCGTGTTAAAGCTGCATTTTCAAATGATTATCTCATTTACAATGAAATTATTTTCAAATTGAAATTCGTGATTGTAAATCTCTATTTCCTTTACAAGGTATTTGTCAATGGTACAAAAGATACTGGGATTCATCCCCTTCTCCACATCTAGGCAGTTTGTATTCTTGTCAACATACCAAAAAACCCTTTTTGAAATAGCTCTGTAACTATGTGTTTTCCTTGTTTCCTTTTTTTTTTTAAATTGGTTGGGTTTTTATGGTCATGTCTTCAGCTGTCTGCAACAACCGATAAAATTTTTGTTATTTTTATTCATTACCATTTCTTTTTTAAAAACTGAATTCTAAAATCTTAACAAAAAAAAAAACTTTAACTTCCAGATATCTCAGCATCTGATCTATTTATCCAACACACGCACTGTCTTCTTATTAAGTCCTTCAGACCAATGCCTAGAGTTCCTTCCTCCAGAGAGTAGAGGGATAGAGCAGTGGTTCTCAAACTTCCTAGTTTCTAAGGCCTTTTGCCTTCTTAAGAAAAATATTGAATAACTCAACCAGATTTTATTTAGGTCTATTATAGCTATAATATTAGAACATAAATAGAAAATTTTAATTAGTTATTTAATTTAAAAAGAATATTATTAATCCCATTACATATTAACATAGCATAGCATACATTTTAGGAAAAATACACATCCAATAAGAAAAATGATGTTAGAAAAAAGAGTTGTGAGTTGTATTGTTTTACTTTTTAATCTCTTTAATGTGTGGCTTAATAGAAGACATTAGATTTTCATACTTGGGCTATAGTCACCCCATTATCATATGCTTTTTTTGTTCAATTATTAAAAGGAAATCTGGCTTAGAGTAGACATGAAATTGAAAAAAGAAGTACATTAATTGCCTTTTCAGATCATTTCTCTTTTAAATTCAGTAAGTAGTAGTTTCTTAAAGGTTAATTGCAATGTGGATTTGAAATCATATCTTTTAATAACATTTTAATACTCTATCAATAAACTTTTCATACTCTGTTACTTTAAAATTTGTCAGGTTCTTTTGCAATGGATCTTTTACCTAGGTATGATATTTTAACATCATTCATTCAAAAAACAGTGGTTCATTGTCATTCAAAAAATAGTGGTTCACTGGGTGGTGCATATTTCCTAAGTGCTGATATACTTCATAAATATAAAAAAACCCACATTGTTAATATACCCACAAATCTCATTTGAAAAATTTAATACTGATAAGCTGCTAAGCACTTGGTGGCAGGAATACATTTGCTAAGATTTTAATTTTTGCTTAAAAGTTTTAATTATAGCCCTGGCAAACAGATACTGTTAGTTGTTTTTCTTGAAGTGACAGACTGACTTCATTCATTTTTAAGAAAAAGTATGCCAAATGCCTACTTCTTTTTAAAAATAGCTTTATTGATGAGATCAGGTGTGTTCAGAGTGATATGATCATAGACTTATAGAGTTTTATTAAGATATGGTTCATGCACCATAAAATTTGTCAATCAGACTTTTATAATTCAATGGTTTTCAGTATATTCATAGAATTGTGCTATCACCACAATAATTTTAGGAATTTTTTTTTTAGACAGAGTCTTACTCTGCCATCCTGGGTAGAGTCCCATGGCTTTTCACAACAACCTTAACTCTTGGGCTAAAGTTATCCTCTTGCCTCAGCCTCCCAATTATCTGGAACTACAGGCACCTGACACATTTCCTGGCTAATTTTTCTTTTTCTAGTACAGATGGGGTCTTACTCCTGCTAAGGCTGGTCTCAAACTCCTGATCTCAAGTGATCCACCTGCCTTAGCCTCCCAAAGTGATAGGATTACATGTGTGAGCCACCATACCCAGCTCAATTTTAGGACATTTTCATCACCTCCAAAAGAAACCTTATGCCCATTAGCAGTGACTGTCCATTTTATTGCAACTCCCAAATCCTAGAAAACTACTTTTTTTTTTTTTTTTGTAAAGACAAAGTCTTACTTTATCACCCTCAGTAGAGTGCTGTGGCATCACATAGCTCACAGCAACCTCCAACTCCTGGGCTTAGGTGGTTCTCTTGCCTCAGCCTCCCGAATAGCTGGGACTACAAGTGTCTGACACAATGCCCGGCTATTTTGTATTACAGTTTTGGCAGGGGCCAGACCCGAACTCGCCACCCTCGGCATATGGGCGCCTTACCCACTGAGCCACAGGTCCGGCCCTAGAAAACTACTTTTTAATCTCTTTGGATTTGCTACTCTGGACGTTTTAATAACTGGAATCATATAATGCATGGTCTTTTATTTATGTCTTCTTTCATTTAGCATGCTGTTTTCAAGACTGATTCATGTTGTAGCATGTACCAATACTTCATTCTTTATTATAGCCAAAGAATATTCCCTTATATAGATATATCATATTTTGTTTATTTATTCATCAGTTGATGGACATGTGGTATTTCCAACTTTGGCTATTATGGGTAATGCTGTTATGAACAGTTATGTACGAATATTTTAAATTGCACACAAACTTTATGGACACACTATTATTGGCCATTTATATGCCTTCTTTTGAAATATATCTAATTAAAATGTTTGCCTAATTTTTATCGGATATTTGTCATTTTATTGTTTAGTTTTAAGGACATTATGGTCTGTGTACTAGACCCCTATCTGATAAAATGATTTGCAAATATTTTCTCCCATTTTATGGGTTATCTTTTTACTTCATGATGGTATCCTTTGGAGCACAAAAGCTTTTAATTTTAAGCCTCATTTATCTATTTTTTCTTTTGTCAGTTGTGCTTTGGTACTATATCTAAGAAATTATTTCTTAACTCACAGTCACATTAGTGAAAAAGATTTATTGCTATGTTTTATTTTAAGTGTATTATAATTTTAGCTTTCATACTTAGATATATAATCCATTTCAAGTTAAGTTTTGTAAATACTATGTGGTAGGATTCCAAATTTCTTTTCTGATGAGGGGCAAGAGGAGCATCTGGATACCTAGTTTTCCTACCATCATTTGATGATAAGCCTATTTTTTAAATTTTTTTATTTAATAATTTTATTGAATCATAATTATGTACATTGGTGCAATCACAGGGCACAATTCATATACATTCAGAAATATTTTGATCGTACTGTTACAGATATCCTTCATGACATTTCCTTGATCAAAACCAACCCTGAGCATCAAGAAAA